>JAKSZU010000003.1:209919802-210112901 GCA_026018925.1 Tupaia tana
GTTCTGGTTGCCGCTTTGGTTCTTGGGCCACGCTTTCTGTGGGATGTCGACAAACTGCAGCTCATTTAGAGATGCGTGACCGAGAGGCTAAGAGGACGTGAAAAGGCTGCACGAGCAGGAGAAGGAGATGCCATTGTTGCCTCTGCTGTTCATGTGTGGCAACAGGGAGGGCATCATCGCCATCTGAACACGAAATGCCGCCCAGTGGCAGGTGGGCCAGGTGTGCTCTGAGTGACCCCCAAGGGGCAGAAAGAACCAGAGCAGGAGGGGAAAAGCGAGCGATAGGGCTTCCCTTCCACAGAGCTGTGCTGCAGGAATCCACAGGCACTGGGGCAGCGGTGCCTGCCGCTGGAGGTGACCAGCAGAGCCGGGAAGTCACTTGGCAGGGGAGTCTGTGGGGAGTTCGTGAGTCAATGGTTCTATAAATAATAGTACCTTGGATTGATCCATCTGAGGATGGGCTGTGGCAGGTCAACCAACTGGAATAGATACAAATAAACGTTCCCGCAGGATGGGTCACAAATACCTACAGAGCCCAGACCACAGTCGAACAGTTTCTGCTGTTGCTTAAGTGACTCTCTACCCTGACTTCTTCGCCCTTCTAGGCTGGCTCCCAGAGCCCTGGCTGTCCTACACAAGTGCCCAAGAGCCTCTCCCATGACCCTAAGGTCATCTCCCCACATTCAGGGCATTTCTCAAGGCATGGGTGGGGCATCATCCTCTTTCAGTAGCATCGTTAACATGGCATATGCTTTTCTAGACCACTCTTAAAAGTTCCCTGGAAGGATGCACACATGGGATGCTCTCAGGCCACCTCGCAGTGCTGGGCACCTCTACCCATCTCTGGGCTTCAATCTGTGCCCTGTAAAGAGAGAGACCTGGTGTGGCTTGTCCTTCCAGTTCTCAAACACAGTGCAGGGGATGCAACGCTACCTGGCTTCATTGTCCTGCCAGGTCATGTGACAGCCAATTCTTGGAAATGCCGTCACCTGCACACCCAGACTAATCTAAGGCGAGCTGGCAAAGCAGCTTACTTAGCAGGGTCAGTGAGGGATGCTCCTTTCAAGGCAGCCTTTTGGGGAGACACTTGCTTCATCCCATTTGTGGCTCTGGGTCACATCCCCACAATAGGGCAGAGAAATCAGCTAGGTCTGGAGGTCTGCTTGGGATTGCCTTCTTTGAAGGATGCAATTGTTATTGTATCACGGCATTAAGGAAAAGTGCGAAGGTGCCCTCACCTCCAGTTCGCTTTTGGCATCTGCTGTGAGGACCAGGTCTGGCAGGTAGGGGGTGAGGGTGTATCTGGCAGTGTA
The DNA here is from genome assembly GCA_026018925.1 of Tupaia tana. NCBI lineage: Eukaryota > Metazoa > Chordata > Mammalia > Scandentia > Tupaiidae > Tupaia > Tupaia tana. The sequence goes on from JAKSZU010000003.1 coordinate 209,921,116, forward strand.
TCTGGCAGTGCCCAAAGTGGAAGCCCCATGTTCCATACCACTCTGGGATTAGGTCTGCTCCCCGCCCCCCCCTCCTCCTGTCTCCTGTCCCTACTGCCAGTCACTGGATTTTGCATCTCTAGACCAGCATTTCTAATCCTGTTTTTGACTAATGAATTTCTTTCCTAGTAATTATAATTTCACAGCACCCCCACACAATTTAAAAAAATCATTTTATCATTTTTTCATGGCTTACGGTTAAAAAAAGATTTTTAGTTAAATATTTCATATGAGTATATTATTCAAAGATTATATTAAATGAGCATTAAAAGACGATTTTTAATAATGTTCATTATACATAAAGACACGTTTCACATTTTTCCATTCAACAAGTTATACACAACATTTCCTTTAAATTAGTTGTGCAAGGAAAGATTGATTTGTTGACAAATAAAAAATGACATTTTGGTTCTAGGACCAACATATATTTAAAACATAATTTAAAACTTAATTACGTACATTTTTAGCTTCAAAAATAGGTAAAAAAAAAAAACCTTTCTGTGACCTGATCTTTAGAATTTGTGCATTTTGAGCATAAGAAAAACCAACTGAAATGTTTTTTGTAATGTTCACATGTTATCTCAACGATGAAATAGAAGAGATTTCTAAGTTCTTGCAAATAACACATTGCTTGTCATAATTTCCAATCAATAAAAAGACAAGCTAGTTAAATTGTCTCTGTATTACCTGTCTCCCCCTCCCCCATCACCTTCCCTCTTCCTCTCATTTAGATGTTCTAAAGACATTTAGATGACCTATACAAGAACTCTGATCAGATGATCACAGTTTAGGGATCTGGTAAAAATAACCTTTAGGCAAATTTGCAGACTTATCATTCCTAGGCTCCTCCTTAACTTGGGGTGGCTCAACATCAATGTTCTTTGCGTCCTGTCGTTGTCACCTTTTATAAATCATAACTGACAAATAATAAAAATCAATTTAACAGCATAGAGCGGGCCAAGTAAACCAGTCTTAAAGCAATGAGTGAACATGTCTGTCTCTCACTCACTGTCCATTCTCTCACACGATACACACACACACACACACACACACACACACACACACTCAGAGGCTCCCAAGGTTCCATGTTAGAAGAAACTCTGTAAATAATCATTCACTGACTTTTACAATAGATACTGTGGATGCAATTCCCACCTTTAAGAATACTAAGCCCCAAGCACTGTTCTGGAAGAATGTGTTCCACCCATACTTAGTTGGAGAAAGAACAGTGGATAGTGTTATTTTAAGAAAACCAAAGCTGGGGGCTGGTGGGTGGTGTGGTGGTTAAGGGTGCTGATCTGCATGGTTCAAATTCCAGACTTGGCGACTTTCTTCTCACTTTCTCTCTCACACTGTCCCTCTCTGGCCAAATTCAAAGAAAGAAAGAAAGAAAGAAAGAAAGAAAGAAAGAAAGAAAGAAAGAAGAGAAAAAGAAAGAGAGAGAAAGAGAGAAAGAGAAAGAAAGAGAAGAGAAGAGAAGAGAGAGAGAGAGAGAAAAAAAGGAAGGAAGGAAGAAAGAAAGGAAGAAAAGAAGAAAAAAAAAAATAATTATTAAAAAGAAAAGAAAACCAAAGCTGGGTGTGGTGACGTGTGGCTGTTGGCAGGCTGAGACAGGAGAATCAGGACATCACAAGACACCTGTCTTAAACGAAAAGCAAAGCAGGGATGCAATGCTGTGCTTTAGGGAGCTGTGCGTGGAGGGAGTGCATGGTGGGCATGGAGTGTGTGAAGGTGGTGGGCTGGGCAGGAAGGAGTGAGGGGGAGTGTTCGCATCAGTGACATCACTATGGATGGTGACTGGGATGGAGGAGAGGTCTGGGTGGTGGCCTGGACTGGGGATCTTCTAGGAGGTGAGAGGCTCTAAAGAGGACTTGTGGGATGTGATATGCAGAATCCACTGTGACCCTATGAGAAAACCTGACAAAGCTCCCCCTTCTCTGTCAGCGAGAAAGATGTGTGGCTATTGTTTCATACCACAGGAACCTGAGTCACAGGTCCGCAGCTGTGCTGGGGCCACCTAGCTGGGCCCTTCCGAAAAGGCAGTCACAGGGAGGCCCGAGCATGGCCAACACCCAGGAGAACCAGCAGGCCTCAGATCCCCCCGCTAGAAAAGACTCAATGGAATTCCCAAAGCTCCTACTCTTTCAACTGAGGCTCGGTCTTCCTGACCGATCCCACCACCACCAGGGAGTCACCCAGTCACAGGGGGCATCCAACAGTCCAGAAATAAGAGGCCACTTCCCTTTGAGGAGACTATGAGTCCAGAATTCTTCAAGTTCTTTAAGAACCTGAGAGGAAGAAGTACCTTTCATGCAGCTGCTTAAGCTCTCAAAGACGGTAAGAAGCCGAGGACCAACAGAGAGTGAGGAACCCCTTGCAGGGAGGCTCTCAGGTCAAGCCAGAGGGAGCCCCACTGTGGCTGTGGACACAAGGGAAGGTCCAGGGAGGTCAGCTGGTGAGGCCAAGCATGCAGTGGCCACTAGCACCCACAGCCCTAGATTTGGGACACTCCTGTCCCAGCCTCAGCTGGGCAGTTCAGGAGACTGACATCAGCTTTTACATCCCAGAGAGAAAAGAATTAATAAGCAGGTGGGTGAAAAGCACTCCTTGGGATGCACACGGTGACTCTGGGATCACCCGAGATTCAGCCAAACCCATTATGTGGCCAAGGCCTGCAGCTCCACACTTCCTGCTCAGCTCCCCACACCCAGGAGGCCCCTACCTTGGCCAGTGCTGGGAGAGCGTGTCAGTGTTCCCCAAGAATAGCCCCTCGCCATCCCCCCAAGCACGTCTAAGGTGCAGCTGTAGCCCGCGGGGTACCTCCTCACTCTGCAGGGAACTGACCCTCCCAGGTAGCCTTCTCAGATTCTCCCTGGCTCTTTCCCGCCCAGAACAGCAGCTCCTTTGGCACTGAGCTGGAGCCCACAGGCCCTCCCAGCATCTCCACAGCCCCCTGCACACTCTCTGGGCGTCAATGGGCTCCGACAGCAGCCCCCAAAGTCCTGAAAGGCAAAGCTGCAAGACCCATTCATAGGCTGCTTTTGCTGAATGACTTGGGTTTTTCATTTTCCAAGAAATAAAGGACATAAATGGCTTGTTGGCATTTTCTGAAAAAGGTGTGGGCGAGGGACTGGATCCCTTGCAGGCTCTGCACCCAACGGGAAATTAGAGGCCTCGTGCAGGAGCAGAGCTTCATCTGTCAGGACTCAAGGCACAGCCCCGCCTGCCTACATGCAGATGCACACAGAACACACACAGACACACAGACAGCACGGCCACACACTCATAGGCACACCCGCACACACGAAGACACACAAACCCAGGGACACACACAAAGACATACGGACAATGCAGGCACAGAGACACACACTCACACACACACAAACACACACAGACAACACAGGCACAGACACACCCCACACACAGACACACAAATACAGGCACAGAGACATACACTCAGAGACACGCACAGACACACACAAAGACAACACAGACACAGAAAACACACACTCATAGACATACCCATATACAAAGATACACAGACACAGAAACACACACTCACAGAGACAGAGACACAAACTTGTAGACACCTCCCCCACACAAAGACACACAGACAACATAGGCACAGAGACACACAGTCATAGAATACCCCATACACACAAAGACACACAATTAACACAGGCACAGAGATATGAACTTAGAGACACACATACAGAGATACACACACACAGACAACACAGACTGAGACGCGCACATAGAAACACACACACAGATAACACAGACACACACTTGTAAACACACAAAAATACATAAAGAACATAAAGATACATACTCATAGACACACACACACAGAACACAAAAACACAAACACAAAGACACACAAGACAACACAGCCTGAGACAGACACGCAGACACACAAACCACAGACACATGCACAGAGATAACAGACTAAGACACACACAGACACACACACTCATAGACACATACAAAGACACACAGAGATACATACTCATAGACACACACAGATACACACACACACGCACACAAACACACAGAGACAACACAGTCTGAGACACACACAGATACACACATACAGAGACACAGTCACACATACAGACAACATAGATACACACAGACAGTATATACAGGGACACACCCAGAGATATACATGGACACACAAACATACACACAGATACAGACACATACATGAACATTGACACACAGACACAACACTGTCTTTTCTAAAACCTCCTAACACTCAGGACAAACAGAATCCGTCCTTTGCTCCTTCTTCCAAGGAGCAGGCAAGACAAGGGGTCAGGCGGACCAAGGACATGGCATCATGTCCCCCCCTCACTGGCATCCCACAGGTGGGCCCTTCCAGGCTGTCCCAACCATGTGACCTGGGGAGAAGAAGACACCCCTGCAGCAATGGATGGAGCACAGACTGTCATGTTCCAGGCCGTCCTGGGAGGTGCCACAGGACAGGCTCCAAACGCCTGTCTAGCATGTCACAGATAACCAAGGACTGAGGGGCTCAGGGGACCCACAGTAGGATACAAAAAACACGCATGGAGTCACAGGTAGGCTTGAGCCTTGGCTACACCACTGAGTGAGTTGCCAAGCCTTTGTGTGCCCTAGTTTTCCTATCTATAAAGAGGGGATACAGAAACACCTACTTCCAGAAGGTAGTGAGGGCTAATTAGGAAAAACCATGAATGAATGCACCTGGGTTGGGCCTGGCCCAGCCTCCCAAGGTTTCTGCTGACTGTTAGAGAGGAGGGGAAACCGGGTCGGGCTTCTGGTCGGGCACGGGATTCATGTTGGACTGCAAGGCCGGGAGGATTGGGTGGCGACACAGCTAGAAGACTGACATTACAGGCCACTCTTGGTGTCCCATCCAGAGCCCTGCTGACGAGCGGCATTCCTGGAACCCAGGCTAGACGCAGGTGGGACCAGAGATGGGCTCCTGCCCACGGCTGGGCAGCTCCCTGTCCAGCAGGCTCTATGGAGGTGTTCCAGTACAACGAGCTGCCCACTGAGAGTAGTGGCCATTAGCCAAGCCCATGGCACTCTCTTCCTTTGGAATCTGTACCCCAAAATGCACATTATTCATAGGCTGACAGCAGGAAGAAAAACAGGAAAGGTGTGAAAGGAAAGCAAGACCAGAGAAGCAGCAGTTAAGGTGGGGAAAGCCCTGAGAAGGTGATGCTCAAATGTCACCGGTGTGAGGATGGTGCCAGCAGGGTCGTCCAGTGTCCGGAGCAGCCAGTCCTGATTCCTGCGGGAGTCTGCCTTCCACAAAACACGCCGGGCACCTCGGCAGAGCTTAGTGAGTCTCTGACCCTTTAGCTGAAAGGGGCTTTGCAGTGAGAATTTCAGGCAGGAGGCAGTAGGGACAGGACGTGCTCGAAGGTGGAAAGAAAGGGGAGGAAAGGGACCAGCAGTTAGCGTAATGGCTATGTTGCTGTACTCCCATGTAGTCGACCACGGTTCGAGTCCCGGACCCCGTGGCTTAAACTCACGCCGGGTGCATGTGCATGCGTGCCCAAGATCCCGAGAGGAGAGTAGAGGAGAAGGGGGGTGATTTCTCACTTTCTGTCTCTCTGTCTCTCTGTATCTTTCTGGGGAGCACACACGCCCTATAGCAAAAACCTCTCCAAAAAAGAAAGGCAGGGGAGGAAACAGGGTATCTATGGAGGGGCAACTGAAACGCTGAGCGGAAGGCAGGCAGCCCTGAAGCGGCCGAGGAACTGGCTTTTACTTGGCAGACCCTGGGGGAGTTGGAAGGGCCTGTGGTGGGAGAGGACAGGGAGCCACAGTCATAACCAATGGGGCTCTCCAAGGTCATTTGGCCCAGAGTGTCCTGACTGTGACTGAGCTACCACATGCTGACCTCTGCCCTTCAGAGACCCCCACCCTTGCTGGTCACACAACCAGTCTGTATTTCTGTTTTTATTTTAATACTTTATTTTGCATGGAGTGAAAAATGGGGAAGTGCTGATCTAGTCTCTGTGGCTGTGACACCCGAGGCCCCCAAAGCACCAGAGGGAGAGAGCAGTGAAACGTCACCCAGTCCAAAGCAGAGCCAGATGGGAACCCCAGGCGGCGATAATGGCCCCGGGTCCTCCTCTCCACACACTCCCTGGGCACCAGCAGCTGACTCTCCTACATGGAGGAAAGCAGGCCATCAGGGAGCAACTGGCTGCACCCCAGGGCAGAGCCCGCCCAGCCTCTCCACCCTGCTCAAAGGCACCACCTTCAGCCTGAGCCCACCCAGGACTCCACACCCAGGCCATGGGTATCCCGAAGGCTTGGTCTGCTTGACATTTTTCAGGGAACAGGCAACAAAATATCTGAATGGAGCAGAGGCATGAATGAAACTGAGAGGGCTCCCTGGAAGTAACAAAAACATCCATGTCCAGAGAAATGAGTGGGAGAAATCGAGCACAGCCCGGCAGGGACATGGGCGGTGGAATCACATGGCCCTGTGCAGTAGTCACATGGCCCAGGCCCAGCATCCATAGGAAGTGTGGGCAAGCAGACCACCCCGCAGGTCCTGCTGGGGCCATCCCCACCCCAACTGGGACCATCTCCCCAGGGGAGCCCCAGGACGGGCGGGAAGCCTTCACCTGGCCTGAGCTTTCACCAGGCACCTTGTGAAACTAATCTTCCAAGAAGGCAGACCTAACCTGGGCACTAAGGTGCAGCGAAAAGGGGATCAGCATTTATTAAGCATATACTATGAGCCAAGCGCTTTGCATTCTTTTTCTTTTAACCTCCACGATAATCCCAAAAGAAGGAATAGCTAACTCCATCTCACTGATGAAGTAGTTGACTCAGAGGGCAGGGGTTCAGTCACCCACAAAGTTCAGAAGCAGAGGTGCAGGTATCCCTGTTCTCCATGGCACTGAGCTTGCCGGAGTCACGCCTTCCCCACCGTCCCACGTGGTTACTGTTTAGCACGGGGCTAAGATTTAATCAACAAAGAAAGTTCTTGTGTCAGCAAGTCTGCGAAGGAGCAAGTGAACATTAACAAATACCGGATTACTGTAAACTAGCTCCGAAATGCCAGGGCACTAAATCATGCTGAAGTCTAACATTTCGAAGCCAAAGCACTGGGTCTGCTGGCCCCTCGGAGCTTCCCGTGTTGTCTCTGTAAAGCCTCAGGTTCTTCAGAAGCGGCAAAACAGGGAAGGGACCTGGCCCATACCGAGCAGAGGATTGCTGGCCTCGGGACACGTCCTCCCAAGGGGAATCCTAACAGAGCCATGCTCACTCCATCCCATTCAGGGTTCAAGCCCTGGTTCTGGGAAGCGTCCAGCAGGGCTGGGGAGGGAAGTCGGGCAAGAGAGCAGGCTAGAAGGCCAAGGCCATTGCTGCACTGGGCAGGCAGGACCACACGTGCAGAGGAGGGCATGGCACATTTCACCCCTTCAGTAAATACCTGTCGTTTGTCTACGATGTGCTGGGCGCTGTGCTCAACCTTGGGGATACAGAATAAACTCAGCCTGGTTGAAGGAGATGCCTAGTGACTGCAGGGTGACGGATGTGATGAGACAGGAGAAGGTGCTACAGAGCAAAGAAGAGGGGTCTACGCCAGCCCTGCAGAGGGATGTGCTTAGAGAGTGCTTCCTGGAAGAGGTGCCATAGAGCTGAGTCCCCTCCCACCCCAGTGCACCCCAGATCATCTTTCCCAACCACGCATGCTCAAACACGGACTCAGGAAAGGGCAGTGAGGGTGTTCCAGGGAGAAGGGAGTGCATGTTAAAAATCAAAGCAAGCCAGGCTGCAGGAGCCCTGTGCTGGGGGAACAGCAAACGGTCTAAAATGGACAAAGAGCACCCAGGACTGCAACTCTGCAGCATCTCTCACGTTTGTATGAACAGACCCTGTTGCCAAGTCCAGGGCTTGGGTCCCAACTCTGCCACCAACTCATTGGCTGGTTGGCCCTGATATGTCCTTTGCCTTTTGCTAGATGAGGAAACCAAGGCCTGGAGCTAGAGAGCACAACAGCCTGCCCAGTCCATGGTGACAAAGGAGAGACACCCAGGGGAAGTGGTGAGCAAACCACAGCCCCATGACACCACACGCCCCCTGGAGGATGGCGCTTCGATTACTGTGTTTCCAGAAGTGGGGTTCTGTGGGGTTGGGGCTTCTGACCCCTGGGATCCAGCGCTGTTTGAGAACACAACAGCTTCTTTGAGCCTACACGCGTCCGTGGAGGACAAACAGGCGTGGTTTCCCTGGGACTCAGGCTGTCCTCAGGTGCCTGTTTCTGTGGTGGTGTGCCTCCAGCAGGCAGGAGGGCTGAGCTTTCCTGGATGGCTCTGGATCTGCTAGAAAGCTGTTCTGATCTATTCTGAACCCCCAATCCAGTAGTGTCGTGGATTTCTTACTGGATCCTGATGACACACCATTTCCCCTTTTTCTTCTTTTTTAAAGATGGTAGAGGGCACACCTGAACACGTGTGCATGAGAGAGGGAGAGTGGAGGGCCGAGGAGGAGAGAGAAAGCACCGTTACCTCCCTCGTTCTATCAACCAGACTCATCCACACACTTTGTTTTCACATTTATTTATCTATTTCTTCCAAGAGATGGAGAGAGAGAGAGAGAGAGAGAGAGAGAGAGAGAGAGAGAGAGAGAGAAAGACGGGGAGAGACAGGCTGTGATCCGCCCCCCAGCTCAGATCATGAGCACACACACACCTGGGGTGCTCAGGAAGGTGCCAGGACACAAATCCAGGATCTTTCCCACAGGGATCCAGTCGCATTACTCATGTGGCACGGCCTGGCCCCAGACACACACTTTTAATCAGAAGTCTGTGATTCCAAGGTGTGGGGGGTCATGCAGAACCACCACATCCACAGCACTCACGGTCTGGGGCAGGCGGTGTTGGTGCACGCTGAAGGTCTGACCAGCAGAGCAGCGGCAGGATTCTTGCTGGGCCAGATCTGTGCAGGAGTAGTTGCCATTCCTGGCTGTGTGGCCTCTGAGCCTGGCTTTCCACCTCATGGCAACTCTAGACTGTCTAATATACGGCTCTTATTTATTTTTAATGAAAGAGATAGAGAGATAGGTATTTTTAAAAAAAATTATCAGAGAGCATTTTCACTCACCAGAGAGAGAGAAAGCACTTCCCAATGGGGTGTGGTCATGCCACATCCTTTCTCCTCATCTCTATCCTATTAGGATTGGGGGCATGTATACACATGTGCCCAGGGTGTTTTTCATGTTGCCAAGGCCAGGATTTGAACTGTGGCTAGCCATGAGGGATCTGATTCCCTACACACAGTGCTTAACTGCTGTGCTACAGGACCAGCCCAGAGTCAGGTATTGCTGATAGAGTCTTGCTGCATCCTGACCCTCCTACCCTACGCCCCCAGTGAGCCAGGATGACAGGCATGCACTACTACACATCAAGCCTATTTGGGTCAGCCTGGGAACCAAACCCAGACCGCCCATGTAGCCCCAGCCTCCTGTGGCAGCATCCTATTACTTGCATCACTGCGCTGGGCCCTCAATACCTTTTTTATTATTTTATATTATTTTATTTTATTTTTATTTTTTTGCCATAGGACGTGTGTGCTCACCAGAGAGAGACAGAGAGAGGGAAAGACAAATCAACCCCAGGGGAGATGGCCACACCACAATCCCTTTTCTTCCACTCTCAGGATCCTGGCCACACATGCACTGTGCCCAGCATGACCTTCAAGCCACTGGGTCTGGGACTCGAACAAAGCTTGGCCATGTGGAAGTCCAGCACCTTAACCACTATGACACCTGCTGGTCCCACATTTAATGTACTTAGAGTAAATTTCTTTTCTGTTTCAATTAGCCAGAATTGATTTCTGTTGCTTGTTCAACAGAATCTTGACAGGTAGAATGCACTCTGAGATTGAAAGACAGCATTTCCAGTGGAATGCACTCAGTTCTCCGAAAATCTTTCTACACGGTGTCTGCAACCTCCTTCTTTGGCTACAGACCGGTCTGAACAGGCCAGGATCTGTGGCTGGAGACTGGGGTTGTACTGTTCTGCCTCTACCATCACCACAGGGTTACCAAACAGAATCAGGAGCCCATAATGAGTCTCTCCTTTACAGAAGCATCACCAGGAGTCCCCATGTCCACCGGTAAAGGCTGGCAGACCTCTCCGGCCCATCTGCCCCTCCTGTTGCCCCCTTCATGAACTCCGTGCTCTAGCTGAGACAGTCTCCTCCCAGGCAGCAGGCCACAGTCAGCGTACACCACTTTCCACTTTTATCCCCACGGCCCCAGCCCTCGGAGTGTCTACTTCCTTGGTCAAGTGATTGTACTGCTGATGTGAATTTCTTGTTTTTTAAAATTTCCTTTCCAAGAGAGGACTGAGACACCTCTTTCTTCCACAGCATTCCCCACACAGGTACATCTGCCTGTGTGCCTCTCCCGTCCCCTGTAATCACCCACCTTGTCCGCCTACACTCCCGGAACCCTCCATGCTGGGGGCCAGTCATAACTAAGTGGAAACTTTGCTCATTCATTTGAGACCCACTTTGTCTTCTCTCTCTTGGCGAGATGGAGAACAACTCATCGCTGTCCTCCACATGAGGATCCTTCAAAGACAATTAAGTCCCTCCTCGGCCTCTTTCTTCTGAAATGAAATTATCCCTAATCCTTTTTCCTTTCTTCAAGAGTTCTGTTTTCTGGTCTTTTAATGGAGTGGACTCCATCCGGGAAACAAGGAGCTGGGAGAGCTGTGGGGCTCAGGCATGGGGTTTGCAGACGTCTGGGAGAACAGCAGCCTCTTCTTGGACCAGGTGCCATATGACAGTACCTTGCTAAGACTAAGGCTGCCTCAGATCATGCTCTCTCTCTGCCTGTGCGATTCTACTCCACGGCAGGGCACCCAGTCCTCCCAGGGAACCTATTAAGAAAAGAAGAGAAACAGTGCACAGGGTGGGAGGGTAGCCAGGAACAAACTGAGGGCCTTCCACGCCAAGTGTGGAGTGATGGACAGCGTAAATAGAACGCAAATGGGCAAAGTGAACAAACCTTTAGGATGAACACCACAGGGCCATGAATCTGTGGTTTTTCTCCATGCGGTCAATAGTTTTTTTCAAGGTCGGCACCTGGTCATTCCTTCTTCTGTCTCCTCCAAGGCTGTTAACTCAGTTTGGCATTGGAGGGGGGGGGTAAAGGAGGGGAGGAGGTGGACCTTAATAAGCAAGTAGATAATTACATGAATTCTTAATTAACCTCTTCCCACTAGTGGCAGTCCTGGCTCAGTGGAGTGGAAAGGACAATACTGTGACAACCATGTCCATGAGTCTGCAGTGACCAGCCCTTTGCCACAGAGAGAAGGGATCACACAACACGTGGGCATTGCTGGGACAGAAATGGTAGACCTGGGACCATTGGAGTGCCACCCCCACCCACGGGCTGGCCTTGCAGTTCGCTTCTGCATGAAAGCGAGCCTCCTGGGGCCGACCAGTGCCAGTGAGACTCTGCAGATGGATTCTCTTTACTTACAAATGATCCTTAACACAAGGTTGGGGAGCTACTTTGGTCCTTTTAGCAGCAGAAGTCTTCTTTCTTAGCTCTACCCCATTAAGTTCACCAGGCCCAACACCTCATAGTTCAACCAGTTCATTACATGCATCCTGGGCCTCACCTTCCCCTCAAATGAAATACAGAACTGCAGGCATTTTCTTGAAGGCAAACAAGAAAATTGCCCAAAGAACCAAGTAATCTTCAAATGTCAAAAACATCCAGTGCGTGAATCACACTTAAGTAAGAGCACAGGAATTTGGCAAAGTGACAAGCAGTGGTTTACAACATCAGAGGTGACTTGGAAACAGTCAAATAGTCAAAAGCAGAAGAAGAGGGATGCCTGAGCCAGCCCCTACTAGTGATCTCCCTCGGCAGGCCCCACACCTGCCATTTTCCCATTTACCAAAGGGCACTTGAGCTGTGAGCTGATGGAGAGGAGGTTAAGTGGTCCTCAGAGCACCACGTGGACCACCCCAGCCAGCCTCACCAGATCTGGCAGAGGATCCCTGCACCATCACCTTTGCCCCACAGGCAGAAGAGAGTGGGCATGTGTTCATGCACTGGCCTAAGCCTGACACCCACCACTTCTCCCACTCCCAAATACAGAATGCTTAATTTCTGAAAGAACCTGTGAAACTCTTGTCCAGGTTCAGATGCTCGCAAGACCTCCTATGATTCCTCCATACTAATGCCCATTCCCTCCAAGTGTCATAGCTCTCCCCCCAGTTATAGAGGTCCCAGACCCTCCTCCCTCAAGACAGCAATCCTCAAGTTCACCAGGTCACTGCCTCTCCTCAGCTTGGGGGAGCGATTCGGTCCACATGGCACCACTGACCCATTTACCTACACTGGTCAAGCTTTTGAGCACTGCAGCCCACAGGTCGGCAATGCTGACCCCGTCTACTTATCTGCAACACACTTCCTGCCTCCTGTCCTCATCTCTCTGTCCCCAGTGCCTACAGCTAACTAAGCTGAGCATTCAGCACCAAGTCCATAAATCGTAAACACCAACATTTGGGAACTGAGTTCACGGCAATGGATGGACTTGTTTGTGCTTGTTCTCTGCAGTTCTTCAACTACTGACAAGCTCTGAATAGATCCAGCCATGAGCCAGTCACTTGGCAACCCCCAGCACTCCAGCCCCCTAGGGTTCAGAGGTGCTGGAGGAAGCCTGACTCCAGCAGGCTGAGGTCAGAGCCCTGTGACATTTGTGAAGAGCCTGGAAGTAAGACACGCCTAATAGTAACTAAAGGCCATTCCAGTGAGAGCATGAGTCGGAAAACATCCATGACTAAAATTTTGGCTTTCCCAGAAGGTTATTACTTATTTGACTGGGCCCATGTACAGGGCCTAAGTGACTCAGACTAGACATTTATCTCTGCTCTGCCAACAGAATCCAAGGAGACCCTCAGAACCCATCCCGGCATATCACTGATGCTTGGGAGCAACGATTTTTCACATCGGGGAAGTAGAGAAGGCAGAACCAGCAGTACCTGTTAAGATTCCAGTCAAGGCTTTCATTTCCCAGTGCAAGAAGAATAAGGATATTTTTGTCTCATCTCATCTCCTGACAGCAGGAATGGATGAGGCTGAGAAAACCCTCTGGCACACACAACAGAGGGAAGTCTGGCCAACCTCGTGACTCTCCTCAAGGCCCTGCCTTATCTAGATGCAGCCCACCTCGGCAGCTTGCATGTCACTTGCCCCGTTCCTGCCTTCTCCCTTGTGACTCATGACCCACGACCTGGCCCCTCGATCCTGCCCTGACCTGATACATGCACACTTTTCTAGCATACACCCAGTATACTCCACTCACGAGACCACTTTACATTCTCCCAACACCTCCTCCTACACCTCTGTCTCTTCTGCCCCAAATGCCTTTCACCCTCACCCTCACCACCCGGCCCCTGCCCTTTGCTTATCCCTCCTTCATACCACTGAAGGACCCCTCCTTTAGCTGGCCTGATCCAAAATTTCTCAGGGGGGTCCCTCTGTTTTAGCATTTGTCACCTCAAAATTATAATGCCATCACTTTAAGCCTTTTGTCTCTTTGCTTAGACTAGCTGTTCCTGGGGAGAGGGTATGACTATGTTTTCTTGACTGTTTCTATCCTTGCTCCTGTGCCTGGGACATAGCAGGCATTTGATAAATATTTATTGAAGGTATGGCTACATAAGTGATCTCAGATTTAAGCACACTTAATTTCTTCTTGGCCCATGTAACCAAATGATAGGGCAATGCATTTTCAGGCATACTGTTCAGAAATCAGGAATAAGGCTCAGGACAGAGGACGGAGGAAGTAAGAGAGACTCCGTGGTTCCATCTCTTTACTCAAAGAGTGGGCTCTGAGAGTCTGGAAAGCAAGCAAGGGGTATAGCTGGGGCTACACAGAAGTGTGGTTTCTTCTTGTTTATGCCTCTTTTATTACCTCTAGGCTTGACTCAGCCAGCACTTGGTGGAAGCCACACAGGAAGTGCCCTCCTCAGTACCTGGAAGCACTGTCTCTGGAAGCCAGAGCATGGTCATAGCAGGACTTGGCAAGGGGTCCCAAGAGGACTAGAAACTAACGCTTACCACTTGTCCCTTACCACTGAGATTCTTCTCTGGGTCCAATGTGGATGATTCCTTAAAATTCCTATCTCTAGCTCCAATTGCTTCTCTGAGTGAGAGCCAGACCCACACATTTAATGGTTTACCTGCCAGCACTGCCATGTCTCAGGAGGTCTCACACCCAGCCCTAAACAAAACTCGATCTTCTCCACTACACCTGACCCCTTCCCATGTTTCGTACACAAGCAACAGCACCCTCATCTGCCCAGCTCCTCCAACCAGAAATCCATGTGCCACCTTGAGACCTCTCTTTTACTTCCCCACACTCAACTCAGCCTGCCTGCTGGGCCTTTTATTTATGTCAAACCCACTCATCCCTCTGCATCTGTATCACCCCCTCAGTCCTGGTTGCTGCTGTCAACTTTGGCTCCTCTGCCTGGAATGCATCATCCCTACCCCCTCGTCAGCTCGCTCTCCCTTAAAATCCCAAGGTTAACAGTATCTTTGAATTTTAGATTGATTACCACCTACTCCCTGAATCCAGGATGAGGACAGGCTCCCTGTAACAGCACTACCTTCCTCCATGGTGTTTATCACTGTTGTTACACTGTCTACTAAACACCTGTCTCCCTCACCAGCCCATAAACTCCTTGAGGGAAAGAAGCAGGTGTGTTCTTGCTCGCTGACCAGTCCCAACACCCAGCCCAGTGCTTGGCACAAAGAAGGCACTCACATTTGTTGAACCACGAATAATGGGCTTGGGTTTTATCGAGGGAAGACGCGCTACCTTACAGTCTGGCTTCAGAGGAGAGAGTTACAACACAGAGGAATTGCTGATGGCAACATATTCCTTCCGAGGAAGATTTTCAAGTGGGAGAAAAAACAACCATCCCTAACTGGCATGAAAAGCAAAGAGTAAAAGATGAGTTGTTCGTCCAACGGAGGAAACGCGCACCCGTGGTGTTCGCAAACCGTCTGTGCGGGATGTGGGGAGATTCCGCCCCCACCTCCAGCCATATGCTAGGGGGAAGCAGGGTAGGAGAAACCCTATCTTTCCCCTAACAGAGAGAAGGGCTTAATTTGGAGATGATGATACTAAGAGGTGAGCTGAGAAGAAAGTGCCTAGATGCAGCAATCTTATTTCTGGCTGACTCTTCTCATTTGTCCGCTTCCAGGAGTTATCTTTGTGCTGTGAATGGGAATCCTGAGTGTCTTGCAGGGACCCACAATGGACAAGTGATGCCTGATTGTATTTTTATACTCAAGTGTGTCTGATTGGGAGTGTACATCAGGTAAAATCAAACCTAATGTCAATAACTGTAGGTTCTACCCAATCTGTCTGGGAGGTATGCCCAGAGATAGCTCCCTGGGTATTTTTTATGATTAGCCCCTCCTGTCTCCTCACAAGGTAGGGCTGCGAACCCCAAATTCTCACCTGAAAATTACTTCCTTTAGTGCATCAGAACCACGATGCTAGCAATTACTTTAGAAGAGACTCACAAAGAAGCATTACTGAACACTTAGAGTCGTGGGTCCCAGATAAATTAGATTACCATGACTCAGGCTTAGAGTCCAAAATTTCACTGAAATGGTATATAAGACATAATCAGATGCTATTTTCCTCCAAGTTAATAAAGACCCTTAAAAATGATAACAGAAGCTCTCCCAGACACTACTTGTACATACAAGTTTAAATGAAATAATCAACATGTTTTGAAAGCCTTAAAAAAGTTTCATCCAGAGCCAGCTGGTGGCGTGGTGTTCAGGTGGCTGGATCCCACTGGCCAACTGCACAGTTTGAGTCCCAAATGCAGTGGCTTGAAAAACAAGCCAGGGGACCAGCAGATGGCATAATAGTTACATTGCTGGACTCCCACACAGTTGACCGCAGTTCAAGTCCCAGACCCGGCGGCTTAAAACTCATGCTGGACAGTTGTGCATGCATGCTCAAAATCCTGAGAGGACAATGGAGGAGAGAGGACTGTAGTGTGGCCATCTCCCCTCGAGGGTGATTTCTTGCTTTCTGACCCTCTCTCTCTGTCTTTCCAGCAAGCCTGTGTGTCCTATAGCAAAAATCTCTCTAAAATAAAAAAAAAAGAAGCAGAAAGGAAAAACATGCTGGATATGTGTGCATATGTGCCCCAAATCCAAGAGAGCAGAGGACAAGAGATTGCAGTGTGGCCGTGGGGGGAAGGTTCTCATTTTCTCTCTCTCTCTCCCTCTTTCAGTCTCTCTTCAATGCGCACAAGTATCATGTAGCAAATTAAAAAAAAAAGTTTCATCCATAAGAAAGCAATAATCTGGAAAGATAAAAAGTAAATACACAAAAATTAACACCTTTCTTGTCAGTAACAACATAGAAAATACAATGGGACGGAAAGATATTACTTTATCTGTATGTAACATCTAGCAATGAAGTTTCTAAGAATAGTGCAGAGCTCATATGAGAAAACCACAAATGTTTACAGAGATATAAAAGTAAACTCAAATAAAGAGAGAGAGAAAATGGAGTAGCATATTTCTGAATGAGAAGAATCAATATTGCCGTCAGGATGTCAATTCATTATAAGCCAATTTATAGATATCACATCCCTTCATGTGGATATCATAGAAAAATTTCAAGATATTGTTTAGCTTGTTAAAAATGATTGTAAAAGTTCACCTGGGCTACTAGGTATGTTAGAAATAGCAGTCAAAAATATTTTTAAAAATAATAATTGAGTTAATCTGTACTACCAGATTTTAAAACACAAAACAAAAGCTCTATAACTAAAATAAGGCAATATAGCATTAAGTCAGAATGGAACAGACTAGTTAGCCTGGAAACATACCCTAGCCTGTATAAGAATTCACTGGATAAGAGATAGCATTTCTAATGGGGGGTAGGGGGATACCATCATTAAATAGAACTAGAACGTTTGGAAAACTGTTGAGACTAAAGTTAAACTCATATCTTATAAAAAGGTGGAATCTGCAAAAGGAATCATGAAACAAATAGAAGAAAATAAAATCGATAGGTATCTAAAGCCAGGATAGGGAAGAATCTTCTCTTATTTTAGGATTATTTTATTTAACTTACTTTAGTTATTCATTATTTATTTTAATTTGACCAGAAAAGGACAGAGAGAGAGTGTGAGAGAGGGAATGAGAGAAAGCAAGCTGCCAGGTCCGGGACTTGAACCACAGTCGGCCATGTGGGAGTCCAGCACCCTGAATCACCACGCCACCAGCCGGCCCCAATGGGGAAGGATCTTCTAAACATAAAAACAAGAAGAAACGTCAAAAAGGAAAAAAGATGATGAATAGGACAAACAAATGAAAGGCTTCTCTACAACCAAGAAGCCATAAACAAAAGACAAATAACCAACCGGGAAAAATATTTCCAACATTACACCAAAAGGTTAATATCCTCTTATGCATAAAGAGCTCTTACCAATCAATAAGAAAAAAGATGAATATAAATAGAAGAACAGGAAAAGGACAGGAATGTCAATAAACACAGAAACAAATGCTGCAGCCCACGGTAATCAAGGAAGTACAAATTGAGACCATGCGATATCATTATTCATCCACCCAACAAACAAAAATTAAAAAAAAAAAAACAAACACAACTTTTTAGTAGGGAAGAATGGAGTGAAATGAGTGTTTATGTGCTATTTATGAGAAAGTAAAACAGCTCAGCCTTTCTAGGCGCAGTGTGGCAATCCAGATCAATGTCTTTAGTATGTACCTACTTCTGACTCAGTCATAGGAGTACTATGAATTAATCCTAAAGAAGAAATCCAAAATGTCCACAGATATTTGTCCAACAACATCTGACTGTGATATTATCTATAGTAGCAAATCACCAAATTATCTCAATATTTCAAAATAGGAAATCAGTTAAATAAAATATGACACATGAATATAACAGAATATAATGAAATACAGCTATTTAAGATCATATTTCTCAATGAGCAACGACGAGGGAAAATCAATACAAGGTTCAGAGGAACAAAAGCAGGAGATAAAATGATATACAGTACAATCCCAATTCCGCTAAAAGTGACAAATAATAGATCCCAAAATGTTCATTGTTTTTCATCTCTGAGTGATGAGATTAGGCCAGGCTTTCTTTTTGTTAAAACTTTCCCCCATAAAGAACATTACTCTTATAATTGGGAAGCTATATAATTTTTAAGAGATCAACTCTGCTGTTCTATTTCTAGAAGTCTATCCATACATGATCTCATATAACTCTCACATCACCTCATGAGGATGGTACTATTATCTCCACTTGACATGTACAAACAGAGGCCCAGGTGGATGATATGACATGCCTGATATTACCCTCAGAGCTGGGCCCTGGCAGATCTGTCTGATATCAAAATTGTGAACCAAACTGATATACACAAATATCCGCCAGAGAGTTACAGAAGGAAAAACACGCACACCTGGTGGGAATGGCTGAGTAATAGCATGTAGGCCTGAATGGATTACCATACGCCACTTGACAAATGAAGTTAAGAATAATTTGTAATGAGATGGGATAAGGTTCACTGTATACCACAGTAGATGATGCAGGGCCCAGATCGCGGTACAGCAGTAACATGATGCTCTGCAAAGCTAACCCATTAGGTAAGGTTCAAAGTTCACATCCAGAAACCTGCCTGGACCCCTGGGTTCATGTATGCTCATGATTTAGGGCTGGCTGAAGCTGGAGGGGGGATCATGATGTGACGACTCTGTTGGCGCTCTCTGTGTCTTTATTGCTCGTGGAAGAAAGCAATAAAAAAAAAAGCAAGATGCAAAATTTCATGTGCAACAAGGGTCCCAATTACTATATAAACAAGAAGACTGGATGAAAATAGAATAAAATATTAATAGTCATTGCTGGACAATAGGTTTATTAGAGAGTATGACTTTATTATGCCTGAAAATTGTATATAATCAACATTATTTTTATTACCAGAAAATGTCCCACATTAATTTTTTAAAATGAAGACAGCATGCATTATAATCCCAGGGTCCTCTTTCTCACACCTGTCCATCCTTTGAGGCCAAATTCAAGGCTCACCTCCCCTAATAAGCCTTCCTTAATTTACAACTTGATCTCCCAAAACATGTATCCTAGAAAAAGCTTTGGCTCCTGCCTTCAGAAACTCTCACGTGGGTGTCTAATGGCCTCCTACTGGGTGGCCATTAGTATTTTAGACTATGAAGGTGAGGAGCTCATCATCTTTTGCTCTTGGGTCTTATACACTGTAGTTGTAAGACGGGAAGGCATGCAGAATCAGTGCCAACAGAGGCACGATCACTGTGTGAGGTCTGGTCCTCATAGTTGGGGAACGTGTGGATGATACCAGGAGCAGGACCCGTGGAACTGAACACTGGACCCTGGCCCACGGCCCAGGCCAGGACACAGTTCTCATAGTCCATGGAAAATAAGAGCACCAGGCAATATAGAGACTCTTATAAAGCACTGTATTCATTCAACTGTCCTATTTTCTGGAATGATATCTTTCCTACTCTTTGGTGTCAAAACAAGCATTGTTAGGGCCAGTAGGTGGCATTGTAGTTAAGGTGCTAGACTCTCACATGGGCAATTGTGGTTCAAGTCTCGAACCTGGAGGCTTGCTTTCAGTTTCTCTCTCTCTCGAGTACATGTACCCTGTAGCAAAATTTTAAAAATATTAATAAGATAAATCTTAAAAAAGGAAATAAAAAATATGCACTGTTTTTTAAATGATGGGGGTAAAGAATACATGGTAATTTAAAAATTTTATTTAACAAACTAACAAACCAGCAACCACATATTGCTTCCTCTGTTTTCACTGTTTTATGGTCTATGAAATAATAAAAACTAAACCAAATGTTTTGAAGAAGTGAGTAAAAGTGTGTATTCCCTTTGTAATCCAAGTAATATTTTACTGATTGAATAACGTGAGCTTATTGTTTGTTCCTCACTGGAGAGGTTGCTTAACCACTCAAGCCAACATAGCTACCCCTCTCCTTCTCCTAATGATTTTTCCTCATAACATTGACAATTAACCAAATTACACTCCAGTATTTATTTGTTCCCCTTTTTCATGCAGAGTCTCAGCATGAAGAATGTATGTTCCTTGAGGACAGGATCTTAGTCTGGTTCAATGTTGACACAGAGTAGAAATTCAGTAACTACTTGGGAAGTAATAAGGGAAGGAAATAAGGGAAGGAACTTGGAGTTGGAGAAGGTAGAGGGGTCACTGCACTGAACTTTGGCCAGAGTTGTAAAATACTAGAAATTTTAACTTCGTGCCGAAGTCATGGATGGGGCCAGCTACACACTAGTGTGTGGTAGCTTACATATGGAGAAAACGCTTGTAATGGATTCCTTTGGTGCCCCGTCACTCTGGAAATAAGACATTAAAAAAAAGAGTGAGTAAACAGAGAAAGCAGAATTCCTGGCCGGTAGCACTGGCTCACACTCCGGCAAGATATATTAAGTGGAAGCAAACGTACAACTCAATTGCACGCAGCTTCCCACCCAGCTTCTGATTAACACTCTCCATCCCCCAGGCCTCTCGGCTTCCCTTCAGAAAACAAATCATTTTATGCGGTGGTTGATGAGAAAATGCCCTCTTGTGGGCGTGACAGTGGACCACCTCAATAGTGTCACCGATTTCTGCAAACGTGATTATTCAAGAGAATTCCTTCATGAGATATAAACTTCATGAGATATGAAGGTTTTTTTTTTTTAAATCTCAAACATCAACCCTTTGTTCAAGTGAAAATACATTTCCTAAGAAACCACAAAAGAGTCCTCAATTCACTTCTGCATGTCTAACTTAGCAATGCAAGCTCTGATGATCTTAAACAGCATTATCACAAAGATAATTACTCTCCTTTCTAAACTTCTGTATGATTTGCTAATGACTGGGTGACTTTTTTTTTTTTTAATAAATCATTGCACAGAATCTGTCTTCTTTCGGATCCCAAGAAACCATCACCTGAGATTGACGGGCAGCAATTGAAAAAAATAAAATTATGTAAGATGAGCTTGTAATCACCAGCATTTCACGAGAAGCAAAATGCATTTCGCGCTGGCTGAGGAACAGAAAGTTTCTTCCTCATTTTAAATCTGTATCAGAGGTAAAGCCTTCTATTAAAACACAATTCTCTGTACACTTGAAGCCTCTGGCAGACTGCCAAGGAGACTATCACGGAGCTGCTGCAGCGGAGAAGCAGGCCGTCAAAAGGCATAGAGGATGGCTCCCGAGAAAGAGGATGCAAAGTCTCCAGAATTTTTGAGAGGGCTCTGCCCACAGTGACTCCCATCTCTGATGGACCCGGACACCGTGCAAATGGATACACACACACGGAACACACACATACCTGCACACACACATGCACACAGTCTGGGAGGGGGAAGGTAAACATGGAAAAAATTCTTCCCTGTCTTGCTCATTAGGCAAACACGCAAATACACATACACACATGCACACACACACACACACACACACACATTCACACACTCACACTTTGGGTTTCTTCTTCCCCTTTCTCACTTTTTTTTGGGGGGGGGTGTTATTATTGTCATTGTTATTACTGGATGGCAAACTCCACACCCCAGAACCTGGTTAACTGCACCCTTTCTACTGGATGTAATTTACAGGTACATGTCACCACTTGGGGGCACAGTTATTTGAGAATGTGGGCACAGCTTTCAACAAGGTAAGTGTTTGAGGTTTCAAGCCCGTGTTAGCTGCCTTTAAGAAAGTCTCCAAATCTTGGCTTTTGTAGAAACCCTAGGATGGAATAGGATCCTGAGAGAATCATTCATCTAAAATGAGTCTGAGACTGATCATGAGAGACATTTCTATAAGGGACTATATGAAACTATTTTACTCCTTTCTCCCCTTTTAAAAAACTGGATGTTAAACATCTCTTCCAATTCGGGACCACCCTTTATCTGTTGTTGTCAGTGTGAATGTGGGCACAAGTACAAACACATATTGCTCGCTGTGAGCAGGGGAGGGAAGTGGCAGAATTAACCTCTTTATTATAATTCAATGTATTTCCTTTGTTAGGCTTTTTAAATTTTTTCTGAATATGAAAAATATGCTGTGGTTTTAAAAACTGGAAAATTTTAAAGTAGAAAGATGGCTACCCTTGATAATATGGCCTATTTTCAGCCTTTTTTCTGTTGTTTTTATATACAAGACATCATAGTATCTATACATAATAATTAGGTTCCTAATTTTTCAAGTTAACCATGCTTCCTTCTTAATTAAAAATGATTCTCTCAAATAACCAAAAACATTATGATGTTACCTTAGTAACTTTGTTCTCCATCTCCAGGGTAGTAGTTTTCCCTACGGTTTCCTGATCTATAGTAGAAAAGCAAGGAATGGTTTTCAGCTACCTTTCGTCAACACTACCACAGCGCCCGAACACACATCCAAGGACAGGTTCTCCCAAGACACACCAGGTAGCGGGGTTCATAGCCAGATGGGGCAGGCATGAAGGAGACAGGAATACAGGGAGACTGAGGGGCTCTCAGTTAAATAGAACTTGAGCTTCTACCAGGCACCCCAAGGCCTAAGGCCTTAGGTGAGCACACACCAGCTTAGCGTCCTGGAAAGAATCTTATCTGATGTGTAGGAAAAATGGAACAAGAATCTCTTCCTTAGCTCAGATTCAAATGCACGGTCATTCATGTTCTGATGAAGGGATCCCTTATCAAGTCTTATGTTTAGGAAATCATCTCTACTTCTATGTGACAGTAGCCAACATGCGAAGAAGTAAAAAAAAAAAAAAAAAAAAAAAATTCCTAAGTCTTGCCCTTTTCTATCCAGGACTGCTTGGAATAGCACTTCTCCTGTGTCTCCACTGCTCCTACCCTGGAGTAAAAGTGGATTCTTAGGAGATGACCCTCCACCGGGATGATCCTTCCACCCCTCCTAGCACATGGTCCTCCATGCTCTGCCATGTTCTAGGTTCTGGGAGTACAGTTCCACCCTGCCTCTGACCAGCAAGTCTTAGGGCATTCCCTGCTCTGCTCCTTGCTTGTCCAAACTGTAGAATGTGCCCAGCATCGGCCTAGATCTTTAGAGGAAAATCAACAAAGGAATATAAACAAAAGTTGAGGGGGGCCGGACGGTGGTGCAGTGGTAAAATACAACATTCCCACGTGGGAAGGCTCCTGGTTAACATCTGGAGAGTTCTCTGAGTAAGCCAGGTACGCACTGACCCATGATCCAGAGCTTGCAGAGGGCTGGGGCTGGAGAGTGTCAAGAACTTGTTGGAGGCACTGTCTCTCAAATAAGTAAGTAAACTGGAAATAAGAACATAAATAATAAACTGGAAAAAATAAAACAATAAACTGGATTAAAAAAATAAGGCAATCAACTCCCTGAGAGGCTTGCAGGCAGGTTGGCTGGGGACTCCCATGGTGCAATGTAACGGTTACACGGAGAACCTGCATGAGGCAACCAGGAGATCCCATGGGCAGGGGAACTGCTAGGAAGCCAGGAGGACAGAGAGGCTCCAGAGAAGGAAGAGTAAAGAGAGGAGTTGTGGGTGGCCTTGGCCTGGCCAGACTGAGGCTCCCTGGAGGGGACAGTCCTTCTGTTCAGCTAACCTCCTACCCCTCCGGGGAGGTGGCTGTCTTTTAAAAAAAAAAATTAATTAATTAATTTGATTAAATTTATTATTATTATTGTATTATTAATATTATTATTATTTTATTTGACCACAGAGAGTGAGAGAGAAAGGAAAAGTGAAAAAGCAAGCACCAGGTCCAGGACTTGAACCATAGTTGGCCATGTGTGAGTCCAGCGCCCCAACCACCATGCCACCTGCTGGTCCCAAGGGAGGCAGCTGTCTTAAACCACAGACTGTTTCCTCCATCCCAGGTCCCCTGTGCCTATGGAGGCAGAACCCTGCCCTGGCCCTGACTTGTTGAGATGGTCGTCTCTCTCTGCTCCCTATCTCATAAGCTGCTGCACTGCAGGCTCTGGTGATCACATGGTAACAGGCTACCCAGCAGGGCCACCAATTCTCAGAGGTGACATCACGGCAATGAGACCTTTGGAAATCACAGGTGCCAACTCAGGTTAGGGCTTGCAAGTTCACCTCTCACCGGTGGGAGGAAGCTTTGGTAGCTTTCTTGAGCTGTGAACTGGTGGGTTTGAGGTAGGGCTAGGGGGTGCAGAGTGGGAGACCATCATGAACATATCTCCCTGATTCGTGTACTCCCCAGTGACCACAGCTCACTCTCATCAGCCCAGCCCTTTTCCTGTGTCTCCACTGCTCCTACCCTGGTGAAGTTGTCACCCACACCATCATTGATATTGTGAGATCCAGCATAGCCCAAGCATGTGGACATGAGAAAATTGACCCCACCTGAATTTGGCTTTCACACAGATGAATCTTGCCCAAGTTCCTGGAAGGCAGGAAGTGCCCTCCCAATCAGCCCCAATGGGCCTAATATGGGGCAAAAAAAGATACTAGCAGTGCGTCCATGCTCCAAGAGATCGGGAGCTGCCTACGATCATGCCCCTTCCAGGTGGCCCTGCTGGGGCTGTGAGCCTGGATCTACCCAAGTAATGAGGGCCATAGCTCTTATGCACCAGACCTCACTGTGACATGGTATGAGAACCAGCCCAGGAATGGGCTCAGAATCAGACTGAGAGACCACAAAGTCACCCAAGAGTGGGGGTCACAGCCAAGGGGGCAAAGTCAATGTAGAGGGACTAGCTCTCACATTCAGTTTTAGACCAACACAGCTAAAGAGCATGTCAACCAGCCCCCAAGCACCAACCCAGAAAAGCCAAGGTTGTGCTGGGAACTGGTCCCCTGAGCCCTGTCTGGAGAAGAGAGCGCTCTGCAGGTGTCCACTGGGACGGGGGCAGCAGGCTCTCGCAGCTCAGGGTACCAACTGCCTGTCTCCATTGCAGAGTCTTCGAGCAGCCTCAGACAGCCATTTAGCTTCCTGTATGAAAATCAACCTTCAGCAGCAACACGCACGTCTGGTCTACGGATGTCAGATTTTTAGTGTAAACCAACAGAACGCCATTACCAGATGACCTCTGGTACCAGTCAGAGAAGGACACCCGAGCACCCAGACCTTGAAGTGTGGTAACCTCCCCTGAGGGGATAACTTCCAGTGGCCAGTTAATACCACCGCTCTCCATTCGCTGGCTGTAAGCCACAGTGCCAACTCAGTGTACATCCGCAGAATGGACACACAGCTGGCATGGGACTGGAATATACTACTCAGCAATGAAGAGTCAACCACCGGGACATGCATCCATGAAGGGCCCAGATGCTGTGCTTAGTGGAATCAGTAGGCATGAGCGTATCCACACTGTATGTCTCTGTATACAAGAAAATTTAGGACAGGCAAAAATGAATGATGCTTGACATTAGAAGGTGGCTGGAGAGAAGGGAGATTGATTGGGAAGATGCACAAAGGAACTCCTGGGGGTGGTGAAAACATTCTCTATCTTGTTTTGGGTAGTTGTTCCACAGGTATATACAATTACTGAAATTCAGCAAACTGAACACTTAAATCTGTTCATTTTATTGTATTGCTTCAACTGTTACACTTCAAATAAAATTACGAATGAATGAATGCAAAGCTCAACACAAGGCGAGGCACACAACAAACGAATTACTAAACACTTTCTTTTTCTCTAAATTAACGTTAAAGCGAATTTATAAGGAGAACAGTTTGGAATATGTCTGGAAATCTATTATGTTTTTATTGTGATAAAGTATACATACAATGAATTTACCATTTTAACCATTTAAAAATGTACATTTTGGTAGCATTAAGGACAATGAGATTTTTGTGCAACTGTCTACACCATTCAACTACCCAGCATTTCTATCTTCTCCAAATGAAACTTTTTACCCATTAAACAATAACTACCTCCCCTGTCCCCGGCAACCATCATTCTACTTATGCCTCTATCAGTTTGACTATTCTAGGTACGGCATATCAGTGATATCATGTGGTATTTGTCCTTTTACGACTAGCTTATTTCACTTAGCATAGCATCATCAAGGTTCATCTGTGTTACAGGATGTATCAGAATTTCCATCCTTTTAAATTAAGACTGAATAATATTCTAATGTATGTACACACTGCATTTTGTTGATCCATTCATCCATTGACAGATACTTGGGTTGCTTCCAACTTCTGACTATTGTGAATACTGCTGCTATCAGCAACTCTGGGGTATGAATATCGGTTCCAGTTCCAGCGTTCACTTGGTTTGGATATAAGTTCAGAAGTGGAATTGCTGGATCATATGGGAATTCCATGAAATTTGTTGAGGCACCACCACAATGTTTTTCCTAGTGGTTGCACCATTTTTCATTTCTGGAAGCAGGGTACAAGGGTTCCATTTTCACTATATCCTTGCCAACATTTGTTACTTTTTTTTTTTAATAGTAAGCATCCTAATGGGTATGAAGTATTACTTTATTGTAGTTTTTTGATTTGCATATCCCTAATCATTACTGATGTAGAGTATCTTTTCATGTGCTTATTGGCCATTGGTATATCTTCTGTGGAGAAATGTCTGTTCAAATCCATAGCCCATTTTTTAAATTAGATTGGTTGTTGTTGAGTTGAAAGTAAGTTTTAATTGTAACTATGCAATCTTGAGAACTGTGCTTCCCACCGTCACATGTTCAGTCCATGCATAGTAATTTCATGTCTCCTATTCCCATCCCTACCCACAGTGGCCCATTGGTCACACCTAGTTCAGGAGCAAGGGCCAGATAGTCAATTGCCTCCTCTCTTCTTAGGACCAAGGAGACTATACCTGGCCTAGGTGTTTACTTATTTATTTATTTTTAAAGAATTATTTATTTATTTAATTCCATTTGTTATCATTCTTTTTTAATTAGACCAGACAGAGACAGAGAGAAAAAAAGGGAAAGTGAGAAAGGAAGCTGCCAGGTCTAGGACTCGAACTATGGTCGGCCATGTGGGAATCTAGCACCTATAACCATGCCACTTGCAGTCCCCCGTAGGTGTTTATTTGAGTTTCCAAAAGATACTTCAGGAGACCAGGCATTCTGGATGGTGTAGCAGAAACAAAAACAGCAGATAGTTTCTGCTCTTAAATGTGACTTCACAGTTCGAGGCTTACCCCACCCCGGCAGCCTCCCCCAGGAATCCTCAAGAATAAAAATAGCTTTATCGTGATTCTGTAGAATTGAGGAGGGAAGCTTTAAATTCCTAAGCAGGAGCCTGAGCAGGGCTTGGCCTGCCTCCCGAATGCCCTCTTACTCAGGGAAGCTGGAGAGTGTACCAGGGACCAGGGAACGGCAGAGTTGTCCCTAGAGCCCTCATCCTGAGCCCCTGGCACAGGCTGGTGGGTTGCATGTCTTTATCCCAGCAAGGCACACAACTGCTGCCTTCCTGAAGAGGCTCGGTGCAGCTGCCTGCAACTTCTCCTCCATCCCAGGTCTTTGAGCCGTGTCCCTTTTCTCCAGAGCCCCACCCTTTGCACCTCCAGTGTAGACCTTGCCAGAACATGATGGAGGGGATGGGAGGGACCTCTCTCCAGTTCACAGGAGAGGTGGCGACTTCAGAGACAGGAAAAAACAACTCCCATGATACATGGATTCCTGGTTTCCACAAAAATACATTTTTCTCCTTTGGGGGGAAAAGATGAAATGTTAAATCATAGTGCCATTTCATTGTGAAAATGGGCAGTTTCCCTACATCACATGAGGCTGTCCAGGTGTTCCCTCTTTTTTTTACAACACACTGCGGTAAATTGGTAAACCGAGAAGCTTTGGCACTTGCCTTTGGCACATCTAGGCTTCCACAAGAAATATGCTCCTTTCACAGTTTGAATATTATTCAAGTTTTGATGATTAAAACTAGTTGGAACAGCATGAACCGCATAGATTACAGCACTGATAGGAGGCTCTTTGCTAGAAGGATGAGCCAGACGTGTGAGCCACACACAGCCGCCTGGTCTAATCTTCCCATTATACTCCCCAAATTCTGTGGCCCAGGATTTGTTTGGAAAACCAGAAATTGGAACAAAGTCATTTCTTCACTCAAATAGGCTAATTCAATGGCAAGATACTCTAGCCAAAACAAGTAGGCTTATTCGACGGCAAACATTTCCTACCTAGTATCTCGAGAGGTCACACAGTCCAGTACTGCAATGAAATGGCCTCAGGATATATGAGGTGGGTAGAGCTTCCTGAGCTACGTCGGTGAGGTTCTCACTTAACATCAAGAAGGCTGACTGTGGATGCACATAAAACATACATGTATGCTCCCTTAGGGCCACCAAAATGGCACTCCTGTCTGGATCACTAAAGAGGGGACCACTGGCCTGGATAGAATTCAGCCCATTTGTTATCCAAGGTGGCACAGCTGGTCTCACCAATGAGGGGTTCTAGATCTATTACAAAATCACTACATTGTGCTCAGATGAGACAATGGCATCTAGGTTTCCTTGCAGATCTCTGTCCCTCTCTGTGGTGGAGGACCAGGTTTGTTTTTTATTCCTCCAATCCATCAAAAACACAAAGAAATGGGGCTCTACCATGAATGGCTAGACCACAGCTCACGCCCTAGGTGGCTCTCCTGGTCACTCACCATCTGAGCTCGACACTGCCCAAACTGGTCTACACCTTGCTCAATGAGAGGAGCCCACAGATAACGCCTGTGGTTGCTGAGGCAAGGTTGAATGCAAAAGCAGTTCCTACATGTCTACTCCAGCTGTTCTAGGCAAAGGCTGGCAGTGGTCTGTGGATGAGCACCACCAGTAACAATGCCTGGAGTTCACTGTTTGCTGCTCTTCTGTACTGTCTCAGAGCATTGACGGCAGCAGTGTCCAACCTGGGTGGGGAGGCAGGACCAGTGGACATAGGGTCATGGCCATGACACCATTCATGATAGCTTCTCCCTGCTCTGGAATGTTGCTCAGAATTTCCCAGGAAATCCCTCACTCACTGTCTGTGGGCTTCTTGGCGAGAATGCCTCGATTATCACATTTTGTTGAGCTGGAATATCAATGAGTACCCAACATGTGTCAGGCCCAAGTCTAAAAGACCGTCCTTGACTTCAAGGACCATGGTCTCCAAGGCGAGTGCTGAAGCCACCACCTGTCACCAGGACTTGGCATATGCTGGTACCCTTTCCAGCACTTTGCAAACGCGTACGCATTTAGTCCTCAAATTTTCAATCGTCATCCATTCAAGTTAGTGCATCTCGGAAAGCCTTCAGACTGCAAAGAAAAGCAGCTAGTTAGATATAAATCTCGGAGGTAAAATCAAACTTTTGTTCAGTGTACAAAGATGAGGACAGTACATTTAAGAAAGAAGATACCTGAGATCATACTGGTGGGTCCCTATTTTTTCAATTTATTTCATGTCTTAAAGGAAAATTAGCTGGACTTCAATTTATTACATCAATGGTGGTAATCAGTGACAATGTGGCAAAACGTGCTGCTTCTGTTCTCCTCATAAGTCGTTCATCTCCCACGTAAAAAGGGAATGTTGGCTCATTCCCTTTTCCACAGGCAGGCAATTATCTGGAAGACAGACGTGTTCATCCCCTTAATCTATCCAGCACCCATCACAGGCCTGGCACCATGTTTGTTGATCTGACCTTGGGCAAAGGCTTTGTCTCAAACTCACCTGCAAAATGAGAATACCACCATCCACGTCACAGGGCGAGCAACAGGAGATGTCACAGGAAAGATGGTGTTCTTTCCCTTGTGCCTTCTCAATCAACACTAACTGAATCTATACTCATTTAGAAGCTCCAGGAGCTAAAATATATATCATTAAAGTTCCTGGAGAGGCTAAGTTCAGCTGCAGATTTGATCCAAATGCAATGCTGAAAGCTGCCAGATTTGAAAAGAGATGCAAAAAGAAAGGGCAGACTGTTTTCCGAGGTTCTAGCCGTCACTGCTTCTCAGCATTACTCAGTGGCCCAAAGGAAGTACGAGTGTGTGACCACTGTCTGGTCTCTCGCATTTGCTTTCCACAAAACAGAGACAGAGCCTCTCATGTGTCCCTTTCTCACCAGCCCCAGCCTCGATCTGCTCCTAAGGGCTTTGCAGTGATGCCTTAAGGAATAGACAGCCTCATGTTCAATTTTGCTGTTAGGAAAAGAATAAGTTCAGAAGGAAAAAAGAGGGAGGTGGTGAGCTGCAGCGACAGGCTTCCAGCAGTGGCCTTTGCCAGCACAGGGCCAGCCTGCACTGGCACTTCCTGTGCCAGGGCTTCGTCACGGGTCTGATCACAGCACCAGAACCATACCTTTCTCCAGTGAAGTTCAAACTGAAAATCACTACTTGGTTGAAGGCAGGTTGGAAGAGTTAAAACAGGCAGCAAACATATTTTTGTGATGTGTGCTTGAGGCTCTATTCACACCCTCCGCTCATCGCCAGAAAAAACTAATATAAAGAGTAAAAATAGGACAGAGGAAGTTGGAAAATACAGTAATATTGCCCTTTCATAGTTGTCTCTGTGATTTCTAGTTGTTTTTCTCTAAAACAATGCTCTTGTGAAATATCAAAAATTTAAAAATCCGAGCGGGGACACCACCTTGCGGATAAGCACGTTATGAAGGACAGACTTGGTATGGCCTCGTCAGATAGATTCAGGTTAGGCTGAAACGCCAAGACAAAATTAGTCTTCAAAGTCTCAAGTCAGAAATCCTACAAGATTCCATTTAGATTAGTTAGGATTCATCAACAAGCATATTTAATAGGTGTATGTCCAAATATAGTTCCTAAGATTCCACTCAATGACATACCACAAACATATAACTACACAACCACCAAGAAAAGAGAAAAATCCAAAAAAGCAGGTTTTGATGTCTATTATCCAACACCTTCTCTGAGTGTAAATTTTTCCAGGTAAATGTTTTTACTATAGAGTTTTATGCTGGATACTCCCAAGCAAAAACAAACGTGCCCAGGTCACTCTTCAGTAGTTCTGAAAGTACTTATAACCCCTTTGACATTGCTTTACTACATTTACTGCTACTTATTGGGCTGTTGGAAAAGTCATGACACATTTTTGCATAGAAAAACACAGAAACATTTTTCGTGACTTTTTCAATGACCCAATATTTACTGCATTGGCTTAATATGGAAACAGATGTCATTCAAGCATCTCAAAGTTTTTCTCATAAGCCTTCCAGGAACCAGAGTAAATGGAAGCAGGTGAGCAATTCCAGAAAGCACAAAGAATGATCATCAGAGCTAATTGATATTCTCATTTAAGCTCATATTCCCTCTAACAGAATTATTTGATATAAAATGTTAATTAGCACAGACAACGCAGTACCTAGCACATAACAAGTGTGTGAAGTGGTGCAGATGTATTGAGACCCAATGTGGAGTATCAGAAAAACAAAGACAGACAGAAACACACACACACACACACACACACACACACACACTTATGCATGTGCAGAAAAGACAGACTGATAGCTGATGTGTTCAAATCCAGCTGTACATGTAGCTAGATTTGTGGCCTTCAGTTAATTGATTTCCTCTGAGCCTCACTTGTAAAATATGGATAATCCTGGGGGCTGCCAGGTGGCGTGGTGGTTAGAGGCACTAGGCCCCCACACGGGCGACTGATTTGAGTTCCAGACCTTACGACTTGCTTTCTTACTTTCCCTCTCTCTCTTCCTCTGTCTCTCTCTGATCAAACTGGAAAATAATAATAATAGAGTTAAATAAAGTAATTCTTTAAAAAATGTGAATAATCCCTACTTCACAGCATTGACATGAGGATTAGAGATAATATATGTAAAATACTAAAATATAGTGGACGGCCATAACTGCAAGCTCTTATTATACTATTGGGACTTGATAAAGGTTTGGTGATTGAATAATAGATAGATTAACTGACCTCTAGAAGCCACATCAACTCTAAAATTATGATACTAAAAACAGAATTAAAAGTTCCTACATCAAATCAACTGCAGGATATTTCTGACTACTGGAATAGTGATGCAAATCTTTTATGCTTTTCAGAATAAGTTCTGATAATGAGACTCACAGAATACAATATATGTGCACACCCTGGCATGCCATTAAAACACTTACGATTAAAATTTAACAGGATGGTTGTCTACGGTTTCTGAGATGCTCAAGGTTGCGGCTGCCTCTTTAACACTGCTGCTTCGCTTAAGCTCTTCGTCGTCGGAGAGCCCTTCTCTGGCGACAGGCTGTGATGCAGGTTTTACTGGGCTCTTCTTTTAACCCTCACAGTTACCTTAAACAGTCACTATTATTTCCTCCATCTACACAAAAGAAAAACTTAGGCTTCCTGAGATTAAGGATCTTTCCAAGGCCATACAGCTAGCAGGCACCAGAGACGGGACTTCAATTCTGACATCAAATCTGTGCTTGCACCCACTCTACAATGTCACTGCAACCCAGACGAGCCTCAAAAGCAAAGCGACAGATATCGGAGAGACTTAGGAGGAAATGCACACATGAAAAGGAAGGACAAATGTCAGTTACATCGACTGCATTCTTTATTTGACGGTATTCTGTTTGACTACATTGTCACCCAATCTCTCAAACAGAAGACTTATATACTATGTTGGTGTCCAAAGTGGCAGAATATAGCAGTCCCACTTCTGGGGACATACCTAAAAGAACTAGGACCCCGGAGAGATATGTGCACATTCGCGTTCACAACAGCATTACTCACAAGAACTAGGAGGTAGAAGCAACCTGAATATCTGTCAATGACTGGCTATCAAGGAATGAACAAAATGTAGCCTTCCATACAATGGATATCATTTAGCTTTAAAAAGGAAAGAAATCCTGTCACATGCAACAACTTGTGACAAACCTTCCAAATATCATGTTAAGCGTAACAAAAAGACAAAGACTCCATGAATGCTCTTTCAGGAGGTATCTAAGTAGACAAATTTATAGAAGCAGAAAGTACCACGTTGGTTACAAGGGTCAGGGAGGAAAAAAATGAGTTGATATTTAGGGAAATGGGGTTCAGTTTTACAAGGTGAAAACGTTCTGGAGCTCCACTACACTCAGTGTGAACAGTAACAGCACTACACTGCACATTTAAAAATGATAGCAATGGGAAATTTTACATTATGTTTTTTTTCGGGGGGGGATTTGGACAGGTTTTTGCTGTAGGGCACGTGCGCTCACCAGAAAGACAGAGAGAGACAGAAAGCAAGAAATCAACCCCCCCTCCCCCCGGGGGTATGGCCACACCACAATCCCTTCTCCTCCATTCTCCTTTCTGGATCTTAGGAATGCACACATATGAGCCCGGCTTGAGTTTAAGCCACTGGGTCTGGGGCTCAAACTGTGGTTGACTACATGGGAATCCAGTGACATAGCCATTACAACTGCTGGTCCCTACATTATATGTTTTTTAAACCACAATTAAAAATAAATAAAGTGGCAAAATATATGTCTGTGTATGTATACAGTCATGTGTTGCATAGCAACATGTTGGTCACCAACCAACCACATATATGACGGAGGAGCAAAAGGCTGTACCATGCAGCCTATGTGTGTGGCGTGCTATGATGTTTAGATTTGTGTAGGAACATTCTATGCTGTTCACACAACAGTGACACTGCCTAAGAAACACAATTGTGTGTGTGTGTGTGTATATATATCTGTATATATTATACACAAATTCAATTTGTATACTACAAAGTTGTACGTATGCAAATTTTATAGATTATTAAATGTGTATATGTTACAAAATAAATTTGTAAATATTAAATACATATATACTCTTAAATATGTGTATATACACGTGTACGCAACATATATGTGTATAATTGTGTGTGTGTGTATATATACACACACACACTGATTTAAAATCGGGGCCAGCAGGTGGCCTCGTGGTTAAGGCACTGGACTCCCACGTGGGTGCCCACGGTTCAAGTCCCAGACCTTGTGGCTTGGAAATTGCACTAGGCATGTGTGCATGCATGCCCCAGATCCCAAGAGAATGGAGAAGGGATTGCAGTGTGGCCATCCCCCCCGGGGGGAAGGTTGATTTCTCACTTTCCCTCTCACTTTCTCTCTGTCTCTCTCCTATGAGTACATGTGCACTGTGGCAAAAACATGGAGGAAAAAAAGAAAAAGAAAAAGCTTAAAAATCTACAAAATAAATTACAAAGTTATAAAAACAGATAGCTCAGATAGCTGTGGGGCCAATGCCCTGCCACAGTTTGGGGACCTGTCCTCTTTGTTCAGTCTGGATCCTCTTCTATAATGAAGCTCAACCCTTCTTGTTCTAGCTTCTGAGTCATGATCTGCCACTGCAGAGGCAAGAGTCTATGAGCCATATGAACTTCATATGGATACCCTCTCTCCAAGAAAATGAGAAATCTTCCCCTTCCCACCCTAAAGGTGGAAACGCCCCTCAAATAAAGTTCATTTCATAAACAGTACGTTGCTACTTACATTGACCAACTTGCCTCATCTTCATTTGTAACTTCAGTCCTCCTGTTTTTAAGTGATGTCCTTGAAGAAAGTACAGACTTCCTTTCTGATCCCTGATTTTGGGAGAGGCAGTGTGTAGCTGCTGTAGGAAGCGCCAGAGTTTGCATTTAGAGCGGCCCTGATTTCACTATTTTTGTTTCAAGGTATAGGTAAAAAATTTTGACATACCTTCCTTATTAACCAAAATTATTAAGACCATTTTCTACAGAAAATTTTACTTTAAATCAAAGTACTTTCTAGAGATTAATTTACCTAATTTTTTTTTTTTTAGCATTTCAAGAGTGTACGGAGATTTCCTAAGAACAAATGACCATCTTTTCAACGCTGGTGTCGACACGTGCCCAGTACAGTGAAAGGTCCTAAGAAAGGACTAGGGAACACATCATTTATCTGTCCTGAAAGATTTCTTGTTCTCATCGTCTTACACGGTAACTGCCTTTGGTTTTTCCTCATCCACTTCAACCGAGGGCTGAATTTCTTATTCCCGGCATTTCTTCCTCCTCCTACCCCCAAGTAGGCACTTAGTTGACTGATTATAGAATCACAAGGTTGGCTATAATTCCATTTCTTCATCTGACTTTGAACGTAAGTGTTCCAATTACTTTGCCTGATCCTAATAAGTCAGTAGCGTGCTAATGCTTGCCTTGATATTTCTGAAATATACAGGGTTGTGATTAGCATGGGACTGCATCATTAGAAAGCAAAGTTGAAAGCGAGTGAGCAAAATCATCACTCGTATTTAAGTAAAACTGTCTGTTCAGTGGACTCATATGTTACTATGATCTGGGGGACACCATATGCTGTGACTAAACCTACACCGTATTTGGAAAATCCTCTGATGTCCTGGAAACTTCTGGCTTTGACCATTACTGAACAGAAAAGATCCTAGAAGGACAGGCCCACTCTAATATACGGTCTCGAAGTCTCTCCTCGGCAGATAGAGTTGAAGACACACGCCATACACACAAAATAAAATCTCTGAACCATAATAAGGCCAGGGAAATTAAAAAAAAAAAGAAAAGGAAGGAAGGAAAGAAAAAAAGGAAGCAAGGAAGGAAAAACTTTAGTTAATTTTGCTGGACTGAATTGATATCTTTGGTCCACAAAGTAAGAAAGCCTGCTGGAAGAAAAAAAAAAAATATAACCCATGCACACACACATATCAAGGAAGATGCTAAAAAACTGCATTAGTTTCAGTAGTGTTAGTGAGTCTATTAAAAATTAATCCCTTTATATCTATACGTAGCTGGATAGAGTGTAAACTTTTGGAAACTAGCAGGAAATAAGAAAGGAAACACCTAAAACTGGGAATGATTTGCAGCCAAATTAATTGATAAATGAAAGGAAAAAAGGATGGCACAACTGAAATCGATGCCAAAGATTTATGAGGTTGACTAAGTAAACAAAAACGGAATGGATCACCATGGAAATGCATGAATATTGAAATAGGCAAGATTTGAATAGACTAATGATATGCTTCACTTAGACTGACAGGTGTTGATAACAACTGTGACACTCAATCCACACCAACATCCACACTTCTAACATGTTTATTCCTAGAAAACAGGGGCTGAATATAAAGGTTCCTTTGGTAATCGCTTATAAGGAAAAATGTGTTTCTCGATCTTAAAGGAACTGACTCGATTCTCATCTACTTGAAAAACAAAAAGGTTTTATCCATTTGCTTCTAGATATGAGGAGCTGCAGTGAGCAGAAGTCATTCTCTTGGGCTCTGCTAGTCTTTGTTCCAATAAACCTCTCACTAAACTGAATTCTCAGTCTAGCTTATCTCCCACACTGAGTACTTGAAGTATGACCAGCACTCATTAGAAACATAATTAAAAAGACACAACACTAGATTCCCACTCCCCATCACATACAGATGAAAACCAATAACCCTTAATCTATTTGTTACCATGGCTACCATAGGATATTTTATTTCAGCAAAACTCTAGGTATTCCGTTCGGATTGTTGCTTGCAAAATGAAAGTTGGAGACCTGTGCTAGAAATGGAGAGACTGTGAACAGAAGAAAATGTTTTTCTTAATCACGGATAAATATAGTTTATAAGATGCTTGTGCAGAAAAGTTATTAAAATTGGTTAAATGCATCGGCCCATAAACCAATTTAAATGCCATTAAATTCGTGTAGAGTTTAAGGACACATATGCTGGTAATTCCCTGACTTATAGCAAGGCGATAAATCAAGTGCACTCCAGAATAATACGTAGGACTGAGACTACATCGATGGCAGCACACAGCTCCATACCTAGTCAAATACACGCATGCCCACCAGCCTTTAACGTGTTCACCTGTGTTCACTGGGCACGTTTTCTCTAAGCGTTAGGATGGACAATCAATAGCACTGTTCATCACTCTTTTCCTACCAAAAAGAATTCAAAAGTTAGCTCTGGACTCCCCCCATAACTAAAAAAAAAAAAAAAATCAAGAAAGATGAGGACTAATTAAATCTGCCATTCACCCCACACTGAAATAATTCCTTAAATCTGCCATCCCATGGCTGAGTTAGCAATAAGACCACAGGCACGGGAAATAACTATGTAGTGACTAGACAGATGAGTTTAAAGAGACGAAAACTAGGGTAAATACAGCTGTAACCAGGACAGCTCTGTCACTGCAAGGAGTCCGAATCTCAACGTTCCTCGGCTGATGAGGCTGGAACCTGCATGTCCCTGAGCAGACGAAGTGCAAGTTTCGCGGGCAGGAGAAGCTCAGCGTCCTCAACCGTCTGGTCCCTCCAGCGCCGAGGTCTCTTCTAATGCCACATAAAATACCTGCGTCCACGATTCGCCCCGGGCGCGTCGCGGCGCAAGCACGGTCGGGAGGGAGGAGAACGTTTGCAGCGCGGCAGGGATGGCAGCGGCGGCCGCTCCTCACCCAGCAGCATCCCAGGGGACCGGCGGCAGGACCCGCCAGTTGGCCGTGGCTGCCATTCGGTTCCAAAGCCCAGGGAGGACAACTGGCTTCTCAGCAGGCGGACCCTGGCATCCGAGGCTCGAGCTTTGCCGCCGCCGCCGCCTCCTCGGAGACCGCTGGCCGCAGGCAGGCAGCGCGTCCCCGCCTTCCCCAGCCTCGGCAGACCCGACCTGCCCCGGGAGCCGCCTCGGACCTGACCCGGCTCTAGGCTCCGTGCTCCCGGCCCCGGGCGAGCACGCTCCTCCCTCGGGGCCCGGGGCTGACGCTGCCCAGCGCGGGCACCCGCGCTACGACCGCAGATAACCCTCGCGCTCTCCGCCGGCTCCAGGCCACCGAGACCCGGACGTGAGCCCTCGGCCACACCGCACCCCCCGCGGCAGTCGGGGCGCTCGTTCACACTCTCACACTACACGTCTCCAGGTCCACACTACTGCACACATAAACAGCCCCTCCCAACCCGACACCATCTCTTCACCCCTTCTCCATCCTTGTGGGCGCATCTATCCGCGCCCCCCCCCCCCCGAAACAAGCCGGAATGCACAAGGTGTCAAGAGAAGTGCGGTGGGGGGGGGGGGGTTCACAGTAAGGTCTGTGAGGTTCCCTCCCAACGGTTTTCAAGCTGCTCTACCTGAAAGTTACTTGGGATTGAGTGAAGAAACCCGGTCCCCAAATTAAGAGATCCAGGTCCGAGGGTGCGAGGGCGCAGAAACCTGAGCCTGGCTTCTCACAGCACAGAGACGCGCACCTCCCCAAAGGGTAGGGCGCGCGGCCGTCCCCGGGGCCAGCCCTCCAGTGCCTCCTGGCCCCCAGCCCGACCCGGGCCCTGGGCCGCTCCAGAGAGGTGGCGGGGAGAGCCGCGCGCGCGGCTGGGCCCAGCAGGGGGTCTGCCCTGGCCGGGGGGAGGGGTCACACTCGCTTCCAGAACCTCCGACCACCGCGACAGTGGCCCCGGGCAACCCCCCTGCACACACACCCGGGGGCAGGAAGTTTTTCCCCCCATTTTCTCCCCCGGAGCAGCGCAGGCGCAGGGGCTCCTGCAGCCTTACGAGTCCAGACGCGGGAGGCTCCTGCTGCCGCCGCCGCCAGAGCCGAGCCCAACGTTCCGGGTTCCGGGCCCCGCTCCCAAGCCCGGCCCGGCCCAGCGCAGCCGCCACCACTCTGGGTCCGTGGTGCCGCATCCTAGGCTCTCCAGCCTGGCCCGGCTCTTACCTGCGGCCGCGCAGCTCCGGCCCCGGCCCGACGCGCAGGGAGCGCGGGGTCGCGGGTGGGCGCAGGGGGGCTGATGGATAGGGGACGGCGCCGGCGGGTGGCGGTAGCTGGGGCCGCTCGGGTCCTGGTCGGGAGAAACGGATCCAGGTCCACCTCCTCGCGTTCCTGCTCTCTGCCTTCTTCCCCTTTTCCTCCTCCTCCTCCGCCGCCGCCGCCTCCCGGCAGCCCAGGGAGGATGCCCGGGGAAGGGAAGTCAGTCCTTTTGCTTGTCAGCCTGTGCGGCTATGCGCGGTGCGGCGCGGCTCTCATCGAGGCGGCGGTGGCGGCGGCGGCTCCGGCAGCATCGCCCCCGCCCTCTCCCCGCAGCCGCGGCGGCCGCGGGGCTGGGGCTGGCTCCGGGCTCGGGGCTCGGGCTCTGGGCGGGGGCTGTGCTCAGGCGCGATGACCACCGGGGTTGCGGACAGGCGCTGCGGAGCCGGGGCCGGGGTTGGAGCTGCGGCTAGATCCGCGGTGGAAGGGACGGCGGCGGCGGCGCGGGGGCTGGCGCGGCCGCGGTGCGGGGACCATGCTCCCTTCTGGCTCGCTCCGCTCCGGGTACCGTCTGCTTTAGCTGCGAGGGAGGCGGGCTTCGGCGCGCAGCCAGGGGCGGGCGGAGCCAATCACCGGCGCCCGAGTGGGCGGGGGCGGAGGGTGGGGGAGGCGGGGCGCCCCCTGCCCGGCACCGTGCGCTGCTCCCCCGGCCCCAGGGATCCCCGGCAGGGGCGCGCCGGGCCCGGGGCCCAGAGCTGGCGGGTGTGTCCATCCGTCTGTCCGCCGCCCCCGCCCCCCGCGGTGGCTCCCGGCTCGCTTGGCTCAGAGGCCGCGCCTGGCAGACGCACGGCGCGTGGTATCCGCTGCTCGGCCCCGGCCTCCCGGCCCGGCCGGCCCAAGGACCTGGACCGCGGCGAGATCGTTCTGCTCTCAACACCTGAGGAAACTGGCGGAAAAGTTTGAGAACGGAAAGTCCAATCGTCTTGCAGCTTCCGCCCTCTCTATGACACTCCTGCCACAGGAAGGAGCAGGAATTGTTCACATCTCTGAAGAACCTCGGCGACCGTGCAAATACTGCCCTCCAGCCTTCCTCGAGTCCGTTCTACTCTCCCCAGTGTACACGAACTTTCCTGTTTACACCGACCACGGATCCACAGGAGCTCTCTCAGCCACGCTAGCTTCCCCTGTCTACATGGACATCCCCACCCCCGCCCCAGCTCGCTTTCACACCGTCTGCGCTGACTTTTCTCCGTCCGGTCCCCTCTGTCTACACAGGCTGTCTACACAGACTCCAACTTCACCCCTAATAGAAAAGGTTTGTCTGGAGCCTGTGGTGGCCCCCAGCGAAGGCTTTTCCATTACGCTAGACTATCTCATTTCGGCACCACACTTCTCATTCCCGGTAACTCTCAGATCTGGTTTTTATTCCTCGACCTCTCCCTCCTCCCCAACTCCCCCTCACCTGGTTTTGAGTTACAGAGGAAATAATTTGTTCTCTCCCACCTCACCCCCTCCATCCTCCACCCCCCAGTCTGAACAAGAAGGCTTGTGGGCCTCACCCTCAAGGCCCCTAAGCGCCTTCCACTCCCCCAGGCAATGCGCTGAAGCCTGAGGCCTGGTTAGAAATTGGGGAGGGGGTGTGGTACAGTGGGGAGCTGCAAGCTGTTGGGCTTTACTGGCAGGGGCTGGCCTGGGGAGGGCTTTGCCAGTCCCGCCCCCGTCTGGGAGGCAGAGGGAACTTTGTTTGTAAGTCCCTGCTCCCAGAGCCCTCCTGTGATGTCTGAGCCAGGCCTCTGCTCTCCTTGGCTGTAAACTCAGTGCAGGAATTGTGTCTTCTTTAATATCTTGTAGGAAGCAGAGTACAGTGTCGCGGTTGATAAATAATAAATAATAATAATCTACTGAGGGTAGCAGGAGGACTGTCAGTGAAAGGGAATGAGGACACCAGGGAAATGGCCCGTTGGTATTAGAGTAACTGCATTTCCTAGGGGAAAAAAAATCAGTGAAGTTTCCCTGTATGATGCCTGGGGACAGGGGAGGGGACAGAGCAAAGCCCTGCAGGGAGGAATCCACCCTTGTTGTTGGGGACAGCCAAGAA
Source organism: Tupaia tana (assembly GCA_026018925.1). Taxonomy (NCBI): domain Eukaryota; kingdom Metazoa; phylum Chordata; class Mammalia; order Scandentia; family Tupaiidae; genus Tupaia; species Tupaia tana. The sequence goes on from JAKSZU010000003.1 coordinate 209,961,978, forward strand.
AACGGGTGTCATTAGGACAGGAAGACAGAAGTGCCATGAAAGACAGCAGAATGGATACTGCTGTGGGGGGAGAGCCCCCCAATGTTCTCAAACAACCCCTGAAGGTGAGAGGGAGAGGAGGTTTCAATAGTAAGAATTTTTTTTCATTTTTTTTTTTTTTTTGAAGGTTTTGGTCATAGGGTGGGTGCGCTTGCCAGGAGAGAAACAGTGAGAGGGAAAGTGAGAAGTCACCTTCCAGAGGAGATAGCTATGTTGCAATCCCTTCTCCTCCATTCTCCTCCTGGGATTTTGGGCATGCATACTCACGTGCCCAGTATGATTTTCAAGCCACCAGATCCGGAACTCAAATTGCAGTTGGTCATGTGGGAGTCCAGCACCTTAACCACCATGCCATCTGCTGGCCCCTCAGCAGTAAGTTCTTACTTGCTGAGCAGTAACATGGATATGGAGGGCTTGCTTGGGTTGTGAAGTAGATACACAGGTAGTGTCTCCAGCAGCTTGGTGCAAAGAGAAGAACGGAGTCACAGGTGTGAGTCACGCTCATTGATGCTGCAGGACGCTATCCTCCGAGATGACTGCTAGATTCATCCACAGTGAATTTGCAGGACTCTACCTGGCTGCATTCTCAAAGGCATCCTGATGACAGCTGTAGGCATTACAGAAATGTGGCCAAGCTTCACCCTTTCCAGGGTAGATGAGGATCTGGTGATTGAGGCATTTGACTCATTACCCATTACTGATCATTTTAAATGATTCTCATATAAAAGGGAAAAATGCACTCCCACAATCGTCCCAGGGCTACTACGCCTCTAGGTGAAGGTGCAAGGCTTCCCTCGCTTCTCTGCTGGCTTTAACGGAGAAGAGAGGCTTGCTGCATCTTTATCCAGAGGACCTCCTTTGGCTGTAGTGATGCCAAGGGTGCTAGTTCTGGAGCATGGCTAGAGCATGTCTCCAGGGTTAGAGCTTGATCACAGCTCACCAGGGGTGCCAGCTTGTCAGGGAGAATGAGAAAAACTGTGTGAATTAGAATCACAGTGGGCTTGACTACCCTTTCCTCACTCCACGCTCCTTGTATCCTCAGAGCCTGACTGCAAATAAGAGTTTCCAAGATCAAGATCTTCCTCTTTGGTGGTGCTCTGCCCAGCTGGGAGCGATTTGGTGTGGACACAGCTGTTGATGAAGAATCTTCTCTGACCTCGTGAGTTCCATTTCATCTGGAGTTCATATCATCCGTCCCAGTGTACACGGGGCTTGCACATAGACGGGGTTTGTGTTGTGTACGGGATCTCCTCTCTCTGCATGGATTGTCCGAAATCTTTCTGGGCCATCCATGCCCCCTCTCTGTGGTCCATGGGATAGGTTCCATAGTTGGCATGGATCTCTCCCCATGGTACATGGGACTCGTTGGGTGTTGAGCAGGGGAACCTCTTCCACGTGGTCAGAGATTTCTTCAGGAAGCATGGGATCAGCTCTGTGAGGTGTACTCCCAAAGCCACCCTTTCCTGTCCTGAGCCCCAGGCTGGACTCTGGGATCAGAGGGCTTCTGTTGAGGCTGCTCTTCTCTTTTTGCACTTCAGGCAGAAGGGTTGTGAAGGAGTGGGGGGATTCACGATGTGCAGGGAAGTAGGCTGGAACACTCTAGAACATCCATTTCCTGCTCAGAGCACATACTATTATTTGTGCAGTCAGACAAGAGCTGCATGCTGGGAAGGCCAGTACTGTCACCTAGGGAGGCACCAGAGGAAGGAAGCCACATCAGGGCCACCTAAGGGTGCCACATATGTCACTGTGGCTGAGATAGACTCTGTCCTCGTTAGTATTTGTAGAAGCAGCCACAAGAGCGTGATCATTTACTAAGTGGCTACTACACGCCAGGCATTGAACCAGGAACTCTGCCCCTGGTATCTTAATCACCTCAGCCTCCCATGGAATTTATACACACAGAACCCAAAACTGGGTCCCAGAGAGGAAGGTGAGCCCCTGCCATCACACAGCAAGTAGGCAAGCTGGAATTTGAGGCTGGTAGGTCCCAAAGCCTCTATTCTTTTCACCACACTCGACACATGAATGCAATTTCTTTTGTCATTAGCCCAGTGCTTTCCCCTGGAGTAGACACAGTGGATGCTGATTTTGCCTTTATCGGCAGCCAGTCCTGGAACCTAAGCTGGAAATCAGTCTGAGGATAGAGAGGACTGATGTCGAAGAGGGGCGAGCGTCCGTTTGATTATTGAAGGCACAGGTCACTTGGAAGAGGAGCCTCAACAGAAGCCCTCAGGTTTGACAGGACATCTGTTTCCAGGAGCACAATGGGTATACACAGAGCAGCTGCCAGCCTCTGAGCTGGTTGGGGTTTTGTGTTTGCTGTTTTGTTTTTCTAACATTATGCTCCACTAAAACCACCCCATTTGGCATCAAAAGCATTGCTGAATCCTCCAGAACTATCACTGTTCCTCCCGTGGTAGATCAAGCCCTAGAAATCCATTTAGTACCTACTGTGTGTCCTGCATTTCACCTGCATGGTGTTGATGGAAGATGCTGACTTTTTACCTGGTCACCCTGTTCAGCGATATGTCACAAAGGCAGGTGCCAGTCATTCAAGTAACCAGTTACTGGGAACTTCTTTTTTATTTATTTTTTCTTTTTTTGGAGAGGTTTTTGCTTTAGGGCGTGTGCGCTCGCCAGACAGACAGAGAGAGACAGAGAGACAGAAAGCAGGAAATCACCCCCCAGGGGGGATGGCCACGCAGCAATCCCTTCTCCTCCATTCTCCTCTCGGGATCTTGGGCACGCACGCACACGCGCCCGGCGTGAGTTTAAGCCACCAGGTCCAGGACGTGAACCGCGGTCGACTACATGGGAGTCCAGCGGCATAGCCATTACGCTAACTGCTGGTCCCCTGGGAACTTCTTTTGTGCTCTGCTCTCAAGCTGGGGATGATCTGGAAGGGAAGGAAGGTGTAAGGTGGTTTACACTCTGATCGTTTTTATCCTGTCTTGTCTGGTCTAGTCAACTGAACCTAATATCTGGCTCATGTTTTTGTCAAGGGGTCATGTGACCGAAATACAACTTAGTGCTCATTTGTGGGGGAAAGATTCTGCGTGTTGTGGGACTATGGTGAGAGCCAGGCTGGTCACCACGTCTTTTCATGGGAGGAAGGTCTCATGCTGGATGTGACGAGTGAGGAGGTTTCTGGGGAAAGCAGAGACAATCCAGACTAGGCAAGGGGAGACAGGGCCCCGGAGGTCGGGGAGGTAGCATTAGGGGAGCTCATTGCTGCTGCAGAGTAGTTTCTAAAACAAAGCTCAGTCATTCACGGTCATTTCCTTTGGGTAAAATATTTTCTTACTTTGCTTAAATTGGTGAAATATTAGATTTTAAGACTCAGGATGAAACCAAAAAAGGCTTTTTTTTTTTTTTTTTTTGGTGCTGTGGAGAGCAGAAATTCACTACATTTTTTAGTCCCACTCGTTTGCAGGTGGCAGGAGTGCTAATTAGACAGAGTAACTCATAATTTCCCTGGTAGCTCTGACTCCCAAACTGACAGGAGACGCTGCTTGGGTATTGTAAAAAAAGCAGCATCTCCTCCATGTTAATAATGTGATTCTTCATCCATGCTCAGTAGTTGCTTAGTGCATTTTTACTGGTTATTGAATTGTTCATAGTAGCCATAATCCCACTCTTTTTTTTTTTTTTTTTTTTTTGGCAAGATTTTTTGCTATAGGGCATATGCACTCACCAGAGAGACAGACTGAGAGACAGAAAGTGAAAAATCACCACCCAGGGGGAATGGCCACACCCACAATCTCTTCTTCATTCTCCTCTTGGGATTTTGGGCACGCATGTGCTCGGTGTGAGTTTCAGGCTGGCAGGTCTGGCACTCAAACCACGGTCGACCACGTGGGAGTCCAGTGCCCTAACCACTATGTCACCTGCTGGTCCCCAAATCCCACTTTTCTTTTTCTCTTTTAAAATTTTGCTAGGGGCCGTGTGCACTTTGCAATAGAGAGAGAAAGTGAAAAACGCACTCCTCGTGGGGAATGGTCATGTCATGATCCCTTCTCAGTTTCCCCCTCCTTTCAGGATTTCGGGTACTCAAGTACATACACTCAGAGTGTTCCTCAAGCCATCCGGTCTAGGACTCTCAGCTGTGTAGTTGGCTATGTGGTAAACAGTTGCCTTAACCACCCTGCCCCAGGCTGGTCCAACGTTTTCAACGTTTGAGAAAGGGTTAGTGTTTATGAAAGAGTATAAAAATGTGATCCAAATGATTTGTGGAGACTGTGCGGAAAGTTTAGTTTGAATTTCAGAGGGTTTTCTTTCAAGTGCTGAAGCGTGTTCAATAAGGATAAAATTTGGGAGACTTTTGGAGAAGATTGAACCCTGATATAAGCATAGTTTTAAGCTATTTTTTATCTTTGTTTTTAAGAATAAGGAAGCAAAAGGCCTGCCTGTCTTCTGTTCAGTTTCATAATCTTTTGGTGCCACTGGCCTTCGTCTCTCTCTGGGTTTTCATCAAGACTTATAGGGCCAGGATCGTGTCCTAAGTGTGGCTATTTTGAAGCCCTAAATTGAGTCAGAAGCAGCCAGTGACCACCCACCCAGCATAAGAGTTGGTGCTTGTTTTGACCATCCCCAGGACAAAGACCTTCTGTTGACCTCTGCCCTCTGTCTAGACTCAGGCTCTGGGTGCACAGCAGGAGGCAGAGGGGCTGGCAACAGGGAGGAAAATCTCCTTTCTAGGGCTCTGTCTTAGGATAGATTGTTTATCTCCACACACCCCAAAGCCAAGGTAGGCTGTCATGGTCACAAGTAAAGGGCATCACTTCTTCCAGGAAACAAATCCTCTGTTCTTCTGCATATGGAAGTGCTGGGAGCAAAGCTTCACAGACTCAGAGTCTGAGATAAATCTCACTTTACAGCATGAAGTTTCTAATGGTGTCAGTTATTTTGGGTCCTTTGGAATATGTATCCTTGTGTTTCATCTTTAACTTGATCACTGCCAGGAGGGAGAATCTGTGAGGCCATGCCCAGTGGAAACATGAATCAAGGTTCCACTCTCAGGGAACCAGGGTGACAAGCTAAGAGATGACTCTAGTAGCCATCCGAAAGTAGGAAATAGGAGGGGCTGAACTCAGGGTACCTACTGAGTATTCACTGGGGGTCTTTTTTTGGGAGGGTAGGAGAGGGTTTTTTTTTGTTGTTTGTTTTTGCTATATGGTGCATGTGCTTGCCAGAGAGACAGAGAGACAGAAAGTGAGAAATCACCCCCCAGGAGGGATAGCCACGCCGCAATCCCTCCTCCTCCATTCTCCTCTCAGGATCTTGGACACGCACGCACATGCACCTGGAGTGAGTTTAAATCATCAGGTCTGGGACTCGAACCGTGGTCGACTACATGGGAGTTCAGCGACATAGCCATTATGCTAACTCCTGGTCCCATGGGGGTCTTAAAAATAACCCAAAGTTGTGATCAAAGCCACCATCTGGTCTTACTTTACTGTAAGAAAATATGATATATAAAAATTCAAAATTATAAAACAGAAGGGCTTGCTAGTTTGCATCACAAAAGGATGCGTGGGTTTTCCTTCAGTGAAGCTATTCCCTTGGATAGTTTATTCATGGCTGATTTACTAGGTATTCCATTCATATACAACTGGTCAGAAACACATTCATTTTTAAAATTTTATTTAAGATTTATTACCTACCTAACTTCCAAGAGGTGTTGAGCAACTTATAAGTTAAACTATGGGGCAAAAGAAGATCCTCAGGAATGAACCAGAACAGCAGGAGGAGATGAGAGTAGAGACCTTGGGACCAGCAGATGGCGTAATGGTTACATCACTGGACTCCCATGTAGTCAACCATGGCTCAAGTCCCGGACCCAGTAACTAAAAACTCATACCAGATGCATGTGTGTGCGTGCCCAGAATCCTGAGGGGAGAATGGAGGAGAAGGGATTGAGGCATGGCCATCCCCCCAGGGGGTGATTTCTTGCTTTCTTTCTCTCTGTCTTTCTCTGTCTCTCCAGCAAGCACATGGACCCTATAGCAAAAATCTCTCCCTAACAAAAGAGACCTTAAGTCCTCCCAATGAATGGGTAGCTACAATAAGGCTCTCTAAGGAAAAAAAGGACAAATGTCCTGAGCTAATGTATTGTATAAAGGAAGCCACATTTTCTATCAGGTAATACAATGTTTTGAATAGAAACAGTTTAAAAATCAGAGACTGAGGGCCAGCAGGTGGCATAGTGGTTAAGGTGCTAGACTTCCACATGGTCTATTGCAGTTAAAGTCCTGAATCTTGTGACTTGAAACTCACACAGGGTGTGTGTGCCCCAAATCCCAAGAGAATGCAGGAGAAGGGATTGTGATGTGGCCATCCCCCCGGAGAGTGACTTCTTTTTCTGTCTTTCTCTGTCTGTCTAGTGAGCACACACGCCCGATAGCAAAAATCTCTCTTAAAAAAAAAAAAATCAGAGGCTATTACAAATAGAAGAATGTAGAATTGTTGGCATAAAGGTTTCTCTTTGTGGATTTTTAAAACAAATACTTAAAAGTAGAAAAGTATAGGGGTCAGTAGGTGGCGTAGTGGCTAAGGGGCTAGATTCCCATATGCCTGACTGAGGTTTGAGCTCTGGACCCAGAGGCTTGAAAATCACACCAAGCACATGTGTATGCATGACCAAAATACTGAGAAGAGAATGGAGGAGAAGGTATTGCTGAGTGGAAATCCCCCAGGTAGCGATTTCTCACTTTCTCTCTTTGTCTCTCTCTAGTGAGTGCACGCACACTATGGAGAAAAAAAAAAAGGTGTGGGGGGGTAGGGAGTATAACATCCAGGACTATTAACATTTTCACTACTCTCACATTTTCAAAAAATATGTACCAGGTAATTTTCATTTTAAAAAAAGTTAATCCTTTTTAGATTTGCTTATTGCAGATGCAGGAAAAGAGTTTCAAATTAGACACATTTCTTTTAGTTAGAGTAAATTTGCCCAGAAAGCAACAGGTATCCTCAATAATGTTGATACAGCCTCAGGACAATTTCAAAATTAACCAGAGAGTACTGGCTAGTGTAAAATTTTACTAGGAAAAAAACCCCAGAATTTAAACATTAGACTAGGCAGGTTTAGAAAAGCTTGGAGAAAAGGGCTTTTAGAATGAATCAGAACAATTTTTAGACTCTGAGATACTTACATACTAATGTATGGTAAGTCCAATGAAACAACTCAAGATTTGAAAAGAGTGGCAGATACGACCTAATCATTATAATCAAGGTTGTTTTTACTGGGAATCAAGACTGATAAGTGGCATTTGTGGTGTATGTGTTGTTCAAAAGCAACAGAACTGTTAGCTGTAGTGACAATACATGATATAAACACATACTAGTGAAGAAAATGTCAATAATCGCAGATATTAGTGTAGCACTTACCATGTGACACTGTTTAAAACTAGCTTTCTCTTTTCCTTTTTAATTTAAATTGTTTTCTTATAATCCTTACAACAAAATATGCAGAAATCAATAAATCCTGAGTATAAAAATGTTGATTAAGACACATTAGAAGGAGGGGCAGGTGCTCTATCATCACTAGAGAGTCTGATATGGCCTGTCTGGATGGATGGAGGACATAGCTGGTTCATTCCCAAGTCTCAAAGTCAGGATGGAATTTGGATGACACCTTGCCCTGGTAAGCTGTGCTGCCGTCTTGGCTAAGGGTTGCATCTCTCATGCCACTGAAACCTGACTTAAAGGAGACTGGAGGGACCAGCAGTTAGCGTAATGGCTATGTCGCTGGACTCCCACGTAGTTGACCGCGGTTCGCGTCCTGGACCCGGTGGCTTAAAACTCACGCCAGGCGTGTGTGCATGCACGCCCAAGATCCCAAGAGAAGAATGGAGGAGAAGTGATTGCAGCGTGGACATCCCCGCTGGGGGGTGATTTCTCGCTTTCTGTCTCTCTGCTTCTCTCTGTCTGTCTGGCGAGCGCACGGGCCCTATAGCAAAAACCTCTCCAAAAAAAGAAAAAAAAAAGGAGACTGGAAGTTAACATGGAAGAGGCTCAATTGTACTTACCATCTATTGTTATGTAATAAGGGTCCCAAAATGTAGCCCTTAAAACATTAAGCACTTATCTCACACACTCTCTGCAGGTCAGGAATCTATGAGCAGCACAGCTGGGTGGTTCTGGCTCCCGGTTTCTCCTGAAATTGCAATCAGACGTCAGCTGGGGCTATAGTTCATGTCAAAGCTTTTCTGGAGCTAGAGGGTTTACTTCGAAGCTCATTCACATGACTGTTGGCTGGAGGCCACAGTTCCTTGTCAGGTGGGCCTCTCTGTAGGCCACCTTAGGATGGGGCAGCTGGTTTCTGCCAGAGCAGCCAAGGTGGAATGAGAAAGAGAGAGAGAAAGAGAGAGAGAGATGACTGATCTCTCTCTGGCCACATAGACAAACCCTGGTTAACTGTGAAAGAGGACACAGACTAGAAATACCAGGAGTAGGGACCTTTGGAAACCATCTTGGAGGCTGGCTGCCTTAATGATAATTATAGAGTCTGTGGTTTCCAGAGGCATGGTTGGATGTATTTCCTGGATTTTAGAAATTCAGGATTATGAAGGTCTTCAAGGCAGAGGACACGAGACTTCGAAAGTGAAGATGATTCAAAAGGAGAAACTCTTTGTGTTTGAATTATTATTATTTAGAGGTTTTTGCCTTAAGGCATGTGTGTCCACGGAAGGGGGGGTTGGAGGGGAATAGAGACAGTGAGAGGGAAAGTGAGAAATCATCCCCCAGGGGATGGCCACCCGCAATCCCTTCTCCTCCATTCACCTCCTGGGACCTTGGCATGCACACAAGTGCCCAGTGTGATTTTCAAGCCACTGGATCTGAGGCTGGAACTGTAGTCGGCCATGTGGGAGTCCAGTGATATAAGTGCTATGCATCTGCTGGCCTCCGTGGTCAAATGATTAATGTGTGATTTCCAGTGCTCTTGAGAGGAATCGCAAGTTGGGAATGGCTTTTGATTAAATCAGACGGGCAACTGGGATGCTCATGTAGGAAAGTATTTGAGTATAGTTGGAAAAGGGGGAGAAGGAGCATCTATGTAGGAGAGTCACACAAACTGCTCACTAGGTACAATTAATTAAGACAATGAAGTTGTAAGGATAACAACAACAATAAAAAGCTTCTCTTATTTGATATGAGCAGAAAACCAAGAAAGGAGCTGAGCTAAGATTGTGGTAAGCTGTCTAATACTAATGCTTTCTGTGTACCAAGAGTCACAATGTAGCAGGTAAGGTACCAGGCATGGGGGATACAGGGATTGTTAAGGAAAGGTCACTGCTCCTCAAGGATTTCCCTGTCTAGCGGGAGGGCAAACATACAATCAAATTCCATTCAGCATGATCAATACCATAATGAGATACAGTCCAGGCAGAACAGGGGCCTTAGAAAAGGCACTGTTAGTACTACCCGGGGGGTAGATGGGTCAGGGATGGCTTTATAGAAGTTTACACTTGATCTGAGTCTCGAAGGATGAACAGAAACTGCCAAGTGAACAATAGGAGGAAGCACAGAGAAAACAAGAATCATGCACATGGAGATGGGAAAGAACACGACAGTCTGGGGAAGTTACAGGTGCTTTACATGGTTATAGCAAGGGGGAAGAGGGCAGACAGGGTTGGAGAGGAGCACTGAGGCCATTTCGCAAAGGACTGTGGGTGTCCTGCACTGGGTATGGACAGAGAAGTGTTGATCAAAGTGTAGTCTTTCATCAGATCACATGGGAGACTTGTGAAAATACAGCTTCCTAAGCCTAACCCCATGTCCACATTGGCTGACTGTTCACCATAGTCATTCTGTCTTCTTCCTGAGGTAGACTACATTTCCCAGTGTACTTTGCACTTAGACTCCATTTCCCAGCATCCTTGTAGTCAGACTCTATTTCCTAGCCTCTTCCACAGTTAGGCACACTCATGGAACTGAGTTATAGCCAATGGAATGTGAATGGAAGCAAACTTTGCCATTTCCAGACCTGACCCATTAAAATCTGCCCTGCACCTTTTGCAGGCTCTTCCCCTTCTTTCCTTGTTGCTGCAGACAAGCACAGGTGTCTAGGAAGCCCTGGGTTCCTAAATTATTATTTGCAGATCATCACCCACTGATTTGGACAACCATTTTTAGGCTTTAAGAGAATGAGAAATATATTCTATCCTATTTAAGCCACCATCCATTTTAGATTTGTTCTAACAGTTAGTCTTACTCTAATTCAACAATTGACTCAGGCTCTGAGAGAAGATTTGGAGAATTTGGCTTTTTAACAAGTACCCTCAGGGGAGTTTGAGAATCACTGCTGAAAGCTGAAGGGAGCCAGCCACCCATGGGTTTGAGGTAGACTAAGTAACACGGTGTTATTTGCATTTTCGGATGATAGTGAGAGAGCAGAACTTTGCTTCTTCCTTCTTTGCCAAAGAGAACAATCTACTAACTAAAAAGAAAAAGAAAAAGAAAATTTTGGTAAGAGAAAATTGAAGCTCGAGATGAGTAAAGAGATTCTAACGGCACCAAGCTGCTGTAAATGAGCTGGAGTCTCTTGGCCAGGACAAATTATACTCCAGGGAGAAGAGAGAACTCACCACTGAAGCCGTATAGCCTCTGCTGATAATCTTAAGGGAACATGGAAACTGAAAGAAATTGGGATTCTAGTTATGGCAAAATATAGCTCTGATTAGTAAAAAGGCGAAAAAATTCTGTAGATTACAAAAGTGGGGATACCCAATCCATCTACAATGTATTCCCTGATCAGATTACTTAGGGCTGATTTGTGAGCACATGAAAAATGGAGCAGAATTCTCTAGAAGCCTGTGTGGTTTCTTTAAGAGCAAGCCACAACAGGGTAACTGTATTCCCAGTTTTGTGGTAGGCTTGCTAGATTATTATGTCAGGGAATTGTGTTAGCTGTGGTAGAGACAAAGCATACCTCGGCTTGATATTTGTCAAGGAATCTCATGATAAATTTGTGTGCAAGGTGAAGTAATTTCAGCTGCAGACTATATGCCTAGTAGGTGTATTTGAACTGTTTTGTGGCCATACCCAAAGATGCTGATCAATGTCAACATGAAAGTAAATTTCTAGTTAAAGGCCACGGTCCTGGTCTCATTTGATATTTTTATTAGTGTTGCAGACATAGATGACTTAGTTAATACATTTTGACATGACATGCAGAGAATACTTTGGTTAACATAAGGCTCAAAGAAGAGCCTAGAGTGTGAAGCTAAATGTAGTGTATGAGATGAAATGGAGAAACAGTAGCAGCTGGCACCCAAGTCCAAATGGTCTCTGGGTGAGTTTAGAGTTGAGAGACATCAGCTGTAGTCTGGGAGGAGAAGACAGGAATTTGAGCTGACAGTGACATGGCGCCAGTCAACAGTGTTGTTCAGCTGCTCCAAGCTCACACTGGTCTTAAGCTGAGTGAAGCCTCATGAAGGTGCTCTCTGAGTTCCTGGTGAGACGGGGATCATCCCGCAGGAAATGTGGTATTAGGTAGCATGTTCCTTGTGTGAGATGCTTGCAAGTGTTCAGGGGATAATTGACATGTCGCAGGGAGAGAATTCAACAATCCTTATGTGAGAGAAACATTGAAGGGGCTGAAAAAGGTCCATGTGATGGTGAGGCAGCTCAGAGTGGAGCTGCGAGGCCTCTGAGGTTGCCTGAGCCCTGTGCTGTGCAGTTATCTGAAGGAGTGTCAGCAACGCTGGGGCCCAGGCTTAGGTAAAGTGCCCAATGGGCACATTTTGTGTCCTCATGAGAATGATCTTTCTTTACCCATCCCACTGCTGTCTGAAATGGATGGGCTGCTCTAGAGTAAGAGCACATGCCCATGGAAAGGACTGAGAGGAGGGTAGATGGTCCCTCAGTGAGAGGTCATAGAAGGGATGAAGGTGTCTTGTGGGTGTCTGGCCATGAAAGGACCATTAAAGTCCCTCCAGATATCAGTGGCTACTATTACTGGCTATTGTTACGGGAGAATATGTAATGTCCCAGGCACTGTGCTTAAGTAGGCTCAAAAGCCCATTAGGTTACCTTTTACTGCTATAACAAATTACTATAAAACCAGTGGCTTAAAACAACATGAGTACATTATCTTACAGTTTTGGAGATTGGCAGTGCACACGTCAAGGGGCCTGCAGAACTGTGTTCCTTCAGGAGATTCTAGCAGTAAATCCTTTTCCTTCCCCTTTCCAGATATTTTATGCCTTAATAAATTCTGACATGAGGTGCAGAGAATACCTTGGTTAGCACAGTATTCCTCTATCTTCAAGGCCAGCAATAAAGCTTCTCCAAATCTTCCTCTGACCTCTGCTTCTGTCCTGGCATTCCACCTCTGGCTCTGATCTTCCTGCATTCCTCCCAGAAAGATCCTTCTGGTTATGTTGGAACTACTTGAATAACCAAGGTTTCCTTTCCCTCTTCAAGATCCTTAATCACATCTACAAAGTTCCTTTTGCCCTGTAAGAGAACATATTCACAGCTTTTGGGAATTTAGGACAATGATATCTTTGAGGGAACCAGAATCTTGTCCGCCACAAGCCCTTTTAACCTTGTCTCATTTAATCTAACCCTTTACTGTCTTGAAAACGTGGGTGCCATTTCCACTGGAGAACCAGCCACAGAGGTTCAGTAAATACAAAGCATCCATGAAACAGAGTATCTGGGATTCAGACCCAGTACTAATGCTAAGTCAGGCTCCTAACCACTCAGAGGCTGTACTACCCTGCTATAATTACCTTTAGAACCTAAACCTTACAGCACTAATCATCGCTTTTCTCTAATCCAGTAATGACATCATGCAGCTTGTTTATCTAAAATGTAACCTAAGTCCAACATTTCTGGCTGATAACAAATTTCACTGGCCGTCCGCTGCCACCTCCTTAGCCTCCTTGGCTAGCTGCTACTTCTCGTCCTGGATATTGTCACCTTGGGCTCTCTCAGCTACAGGAGTTTAGAACAGTGTTATTTTCTGAATTCAGATCTGACAATCTTTGTAGAATAAAGGTTACACAGCTGCAAAAGTTTGTTTTTAACCCAAAGTAACAGAGTTGTCAGGGAGAGTGTAAAAAGGTTCCAGAAATGCAGGTTAAAAACCTAGAGATTCTGCGAGACGGCAGGGGCAGCCTTGTGTGCTTTAGGCCCTAGGCAGACATAGAAAGGCAGCGTCTGGCTGCGGCCAGGTGGGAGCTCAGGCCCTTCTGAGCTGGGCAGGGAGCCAGGCCCTCTGTGTGGGAATATCTCTTCCTACACCTGACCCTCCATGGCTTGTCTACCCTGAACACAGCTGGGGGACAGGATAAAGGCAGTGCCTTGTTTTATGGATGAGGACCTTGGGGATCAGAGACTTGCTCAAGGTCACGTTACCAACTTGGAGTGAGACTAGCCCAAAGTCGAGGGGCCTAGATTCTAGTTCTGGCTCTGCTGTTAGCTGCTCTGAGGCAGTGAGACTGTCACATCTGTTCTCTGGTTGTCCTTCCAGCATGCCCTGCCTCGATTGTGTAGAATCACAATGTGTCACATCATTCACCTCCATCTGTAGTCCAATTCTCACTGTGCTTGGGCTGCTGGGCTGGGCCTTGGGGCAAAACTGAGCTGAAAGTGGGTTGTGCACAGTCTGGCTGGACAGAGGAGATGTGGAGGGTCACTGTGATACTGGGAGGTGTTTGCCAGCATCCAGCAAATGGGCAGAGAGTTCACAGGGTACAGAAGGGCCTGCCTGGGGTGCAGGCCATGAACCAGCTCTCTGATGGTGAGAAGTGCCAGATGGCTGGAGGAGTGGAAGCCTCCCGTCCACTGGGCTCAGATTCTTCTCAGCTGCAGGGACCATGCTGACCTACCTGAACCAGTGGCTTCTGCATCATTCACACAGCAGGGCCAGGGCAGCTTTGATCAAATACATGTTATGAGGTTGGTATTAATAGAGCCCATAAGGTTGTAAAAGGGAAAAAAAAAAACCCTCTTATTTCTGAACATCTTTATGCCGGGCACTGGCCTAGGAAGGACATAGACTGCCCTTCATTGAACATCTATTTTGTGCCAGGTGCTTTCAGGACTCTGGCTACAAGGACAACAGTGTCTTTAGGTTGAAGTCCAATGTCCCATGTCTGTGGATACTAACTTTTTTTTAACGTATTCTTTTTTGTTTTTAGAATTATTTTATTTAACTTTTTATTTATTATTATTATCATTATTATTTTCCAGTTTGATCAGAGAGAGACAGAGAGAGAGAGAGGGGAAGTGAGAAAGCAAGCCACCAGGTCCGAGACTTGAACCGTGGTCGGCCATGTGGGAGTCCAGCGCCTTTAACCACCATGCCACTTGCCGGCCCCCCAATGTGGATACTAACTTTTAAATAGACAACACAAGGACTGACCAGGTTGGCAATTAATGAAGACAAAAGGAAATGCAGAAATAACAAGTAATGAGTAAGAAAATGCTGAGTTTAGAGTATCTGGGCTTTGTTTTTCTGCCAGAAGTCCAGTGTTAGGACATGAGAGGTAATGCTTTTAGAAAATGTCTCAAAAGAGGACTTGATTTCTGAAAAATAGCATTTTACTGCTGATAGTGGTCATTGTTCAGCTTGTGGTTCATTAGGACTCTTGAATCTTCTTTTCTTGTACTTGTATCTAATTAGCTTTGTGTTGTGACCAACTTTCACAGGAATACCTCCTGCTCAACACGCAGTGTTACTGTGACAAGTGTGGGGAGACAGAGGCAATGATTTTTTAAATGTTTGAATTCCTTTTAGTCTTTTTTTCTAAGTTTTGCTATAGGGTGTGTGCACTCGCCAGAGACAGGATGGGAGTTGGGGAAGGAGAGAGAGAGAGAGAGAATTGAGAAATCACACCCCTGGGAGGATGGCCCCACTTGTAATCCCTTCTGCATTCCTCTCTGGGATTTCAGGTATGCACACACATGGGACCAGTATCCAGGGCTCAACCACACAGTCAGCATGTGCACGTGATCCAGTGCCCTAAACTCCGTGCTTGATGGCCCATTCTCTCTTTTTTTTTTTTTTTTTTTGAGAGAGGTTTTTCGCTATAGGGCGCGTGCGCTCGCCAGACAGACAGAGAGAGAGACATAGAGACAGAAAGCGAGAAATCACCCCCCAGGGGGGATGGTCACGCCGCAATCCCTTCTCCTCCATTCTCCTCTCTGGATCTTGGGCACGCACGCACACGCGCCCGGCGTGAGTTGTAAGCCACCGGGTCCGGGACGTGAACCGCGGTCGACTACGTGGGAGTCCAGCGACATAGCCATTACGCTAACTGCTGGTTCCCGCCCATTCTCTCTTTTTTTAAAAAAAATTTTTTTTAGGGACCAGCAGTTAGCGTAATGGCCATGTTGCTGGACTCCCACGTAGTCAACCGCGGTTCACGTCCCGGACCCGGTGGCTTAAAACTCAGGCCGGTCGCGTGTGTGTGCGTGCCCAAGATCCCTAGAGGAGAATGGAGGAGAAGGGATTGTGGCGTGGCCATCCTCCCTGGGGGATGATTTCTCGCTTTCTGTCTCTCTGTCTCTCTCCGTCTGACGAGCGCACATGCCCTATGGCAAAAACTTCTTCAAAAAATTTTTTTATTTTATAGCTTTGTCAAGTTATACTTTACATACCATAAAATTCATCCCATTGTAAGTGTGCAATGGGATGAATTTTAGTCGATTTACAGAGGAACATGACCAGCATCACCACCCATTTTAGAACATTTCCATTATCAGAAGAACAACTTCAAGGTGCAATACAATGAGTGTGGGCTTTTTCAACCTACTTGAGCATGCATTTCTGAAACTGTTGTACTTAAGAAAATCTGTCAGCGTATTTTGAGTTACTTCATGGTATACTTTTGCAAAAGAAAGAGAAAAAAAAAAAAGCAAAATGAAGCAGAAAGAAGAGTCTCTGTGCCTGAAATCTTAAGAAATCATTATCTATTTTGCGGATCACTTCATTAATAAGCGGATTATTACAAAAGTAATTATTTTAGAGATGGCAAGTGCCATTAGCTAATAGTATGTTGTTGTCTACTGGGACATATAAAAAGTCTTTTTAATTTGCTCTTCAAAAATCACTTACACCCACAAAACCACTTCAGTCAATGAAGTAAATCTAGGCATGGGCAAACCTTAGTTACCATGGCAAAAACAGCTTTACCCTTATATCTTTTTCATTTCTTTCTTTCCTCTCCAGAATTCACTGTTTGGTGGAATAATTTGTTTGGAAAGTCCCATGCCTTTGCAAAAGTGAGCACCCCTTTGCCACGACCAGCATCATTTAGAGATCCAGCTTCTTAGAGGTCAAGAATACATTGAATAGTGGATGCTTAGAAGCTTCCATTGTAAATATCCACAGTATAAAAGTTAATAATCAGGAAGCTTGGGACCTAGTGCTGGCCCCTCTGTGGGGTATGTCACTGCTTATATGAGCTGATCCCTCTTGATTTCCTTGAAATAGGAAAATTCTTCATTCCCAGGCAGAATAACAATTTTTTAAAAAATCAAGGGGAACCAGCAGTTAGCGTAATGGCTATGTTGCTGGACTCCCACGAAGTCGACCGCAGTTTGCGTCCCGGACCCGGTGGCTTAAAACTCACGCCGGGCGCGTGTGCGTGTGTGCCCAAGATCCCGAGAGGAGAATGGAGGAGAAGGGATTGCAGCGTGACCATCCCCCTGGGGGGTGATTTCTCGCTTTCTGTCTCTATGTCTCTCTCTGTCTGTCTGGCGAGCTCATGTGCCCTATAGTGAAAATCTCTCAAAAAAAAAAAAAAATCAAGGTATAGGACAAAAACATAATTGGTGTGGTGGTTAAGATGGCTGGATCCTGCATGGCTTGACTGTATGGTTCAAGTCCTGGATCCGTGACTCGAAAAAGAAAACCAGGCACACATGTGTATGCTCAAAATCTTCAGAGAAAAATGGAGGAGGAGGAGGGTTGTGGCATTGCCCTTCCCTCTGGGGGTGCTTTTCACTTTCCCTTTCTCTGTTTCTGGTGAGTGCACATACCCTCTAGCCTATTAGAAGAAAAAAACATAAGAAAGAAAAGAAAAAAGGAAAAAAAAAATAACCCATGATTCTAGGTTAGGAGCTCTTAAAAAGCTTTTTAAGTTCTACTTGTAAAGTAGTGAAGGGGCAGATATTATAGAGGTGTCTGCTTTAATAAGAAAGAGACTGATCTCAGAAACAAATAATTTTTGCAGCAGAGACTTATTTAATATTTGTAAGTTAAAAAAATTGAAGTTATCATATGTTCAGAAAAGTGTACAATTTTTTTCTTCTTCTTTTTTTTTTTTTAAGTTTTTGCTATAGAGTGCGTGCACTCACCAGAGAGAGACAGAGAGAGAGGGAAAGTGAGAAATTGCCCCACATGGAGGGTGACCATGCCATAATCTCTTCTTCTCTACTCTCCTTTCAGGATTTTGGGAACACATAGTCATATGCACAGGGTAATTTTCAAGCTGCAGGGCCTGGGGTTTGAACTAAGGAAGTTGGTCATGCAGGATTCAGTGTCTTAACCTCCATACCACATGCTGGCCCAAAGTGTACAATTTTAAGGATAAAACTGGATAAAAAAATTTTTCTTGAAGAGGTTTTTGCTATAGGGCGCGTGCACTCGCCAGAAAGAGAGACAAAAAGTGAGAAATCACCCCTTGGGGGGATGGCCACACTGCAATCCCTTCTCCCCCATTCTCCTCTCAGGATTGGGCACACACACATGTGCACCCAGTGCGAGTTTAAGCCACCGGGTCCGGGACTCGAATCACGGTCAACTACATGGGAGCCCAGTGACATAGCCATTACGTCAACTGCTGGTCCCAAAACTGGATAAAATTTTACATAGTGAACACATTCAGATCAAGATAGAGAACGTTCTCTCATCCCCAGGCTTCCTTCTGCACCTGGCAGTGATTACCACCACAAAGTAACAACAGACTTGCTTTCTATCAGAGTAGATTCGTTTTTCTTTTTTTCTTTCTTTTTTTGGAGAGGTTTTTGCTATAGGGCGTGTGCGCTCGCCAGACAGACAGAGAGAGACAGAGAGATAGAAAGCAGGAAATCACCCCCCAGGGGGGATGGCCACGCCGCAATCCCCTCTCCTCCATTCTCCTCTAGGGATCTCGGGCACGCACGCACACGCGCCCGGCGTGAGCTTAAGCCACCGGGTCTGGGACTCGAACCGCGGTCGACTACGTGGGAGTCCAGCGACATAGCCATTACGCTAACTGCTGGTCCCGATTCGTTTTTACATATAAATGGAATCACCCTTTTTACTTTTAATCACTCACCATCAGTGTCTGTGAAGTTCATTCCCATTGTTGCTCGTAGCAGTAGTTCAGTTTTTACATTGTTTAATGGTATTCCATTGCATGAATATACTAGATGTGGCTGACCTTTCTACTATTGATGGACTTTGGGGTAGCTTCCAGTTTTTTATCTACTGCAGTGGCGTCCCTATGAACACTCTAGTGCACATTCACAGAGCCTCAGTGGGCATTTCTTTTGGAGTAGAATTGTGGGGTGTGGGAAGTTAATATTCAGCTTTAGTAGATGCATGATTATGACTTTCTGATTTTGGGGTTTATATTTGCAAGTTGTATGTGTGTGTGCTTTAAAGAATTTTAAAATTTCATTTAAATTGTCAAATTTATTGGCACAGAGTTGTTCTTAACATCATCCCATTGTCTCTTTGGTGTTTTTCAATATGTATTTTAATAGTCATTCCTTCTTTTTTCTTGATCAGTTCTTCTAGGAATTTGTAAGATTTTAAAAATTTATTTATTTTCTGAGAGAGAGAGAGAGAGAGAGAGAGAGAGAGAGAGAGAGAGAGACAATGCCCTCGGGAGGGTCCTGGCACCACATCTACCCCGTTTTCAGCCAGCCCTGAATCCTGGTGCCTGGTGTACAAGGAAGTCTCTGGACTCGAACTGGGAACCTACCTGTGTGTGACTGCCTTGAGAGCATCGCATTACTACTAAACCACCATCTGACTCCCGAGAGATTTGTACATTTTATTAGTCTTTTCAAAGAACCAATTTTCGACTTTGTTGATTTTTTTCTAGTCTGTATTTTTTTATTTCATGTTTTTGCCTTTATTATTTCTCCCTTCTCATTTATTTGCCTTTCATTTCACGTTCCTCTCTAGCTCCTTGAGATGGTCATTAGGTTACTGATTTTCTGTCATTTCTTTTTTCTAGAATATACATTTATAGGGATAGAGTTTTTCCTCTTTATACTCTATCCTACAAGTTTTAGCATGTAGGTTCTTCATTATTATTCCGTTCAGACTATTTTCTAATTTCCATTGAAATTTCTAATTTCTGATTTGTTTTTTGAAACATGGGTTATTTAGAAGTGCTATTTAGTAATTTTCAGATGGAGATTTTAAAAGTGTTTCCTATTGATTTCTAGTATATTTTCACTCTTGTAAAAGGATATATTCTATGATTTCAACCTTTTGAAATTTACTGAAACTTGCCTTGTGGCTCTGAATGTAGTTTATTTTGTTAAATGTTTCCTGTGCCCTTGAAAGACTATAAGCCTGCTGTTGATGGGTTTGGTAGTCTATATACGTCACTAAGGTCAAGTTTGTTTATTAGATGTTGTTCAAGTCTTTATCTTTACTGACTTATTGTCTGCAAGTTTATTCTATCAGAGGTTGAAAGATGTATTTGAAATCTTCCACCATGGTAATAAATTTGTTTTCCCTTTTAGTTCTGTCAGTTTTTGCTTTGCATGTTTTAAGTTTTGTTTTTAGGTGCATACAGACTTTGGATTGTCAAATCTTCCTGCTGAATTGACTTCTTCTTGTCATTTTGAAATGCTCCTCCTTTTGACTTAGAGTGTCGTTTTGTCTGATACCAGCACAGTGAAGCCAACCCTCTTTTGGCTAATGTTTTCATGGCATATTTTATAGTTGAGTCTTGTTTAGTTTTCTGACAATCTTTAATTAGATTATTAAGTTAAATTACTTAAATTTAATAAATTCCTGACATTTTTGGTATTAATTCTCTATTATTTTTATTTTTTATTATTTAGTCTACCTCGCTTTGTTCCCTTTATCTTTGTCACTGCCTTTTTTTGGGTGGGGGGGATAGAGGATTTTGCCTTAGGGTGTGTGTTCGTGTTGGGGAGAGAGACAGAGACAGTGAGAGGAAAAGTGAGAAATCATACCTTAGGGGAGATGGCCATGCTGTAATCCTTTCACCTCCATCCCCTACCCCCCACAGGGTCTTGGGCATGCACACACATGTGCCGGGAGTGAGTTTCAAGCCAATGAGTCTGGGACTTGAACCGCGGTAAGCCATGTGGGAGTCCAGTGACATAACCACTACGCCATCTGCTGGTCCCTGCTGCCTTGTTTTAATAAGGTGCTTTTCATTGTTCTGTCTCTTCCTTCTAATAGCTTGTTAGTTATACATTTTTTATTATTTGTTCAGCTACTCTGGAGCCATGGTTGCTGAACTTTATCTGTAAAGCATAAATTAAAGGGTAAATGTTTTAGGCTTTGAGGTCCAAATGCAGCCTCTGATTTTCCTTTCTCCTCTTACTCCCTTCTTTTCCCTCTTCATTTTCCTTTCTATCTTCCTTTTCTTTCTTCTTTTCCTTCATCTCAGGTTTCCTTTATTCTTTACGAATGCAAACCCCATGTTTAGCTCCCAAGCTGTACAAAACAGGGCCTGAGATGGGCATTGGTAAGAGTTTGATAACCTCTTCTGGAGATTTATAACTTATAAAATTTTTTACTGTTTCCAGGGTGAGCAGGTGGTATGGTTGTTAAAGTGCTGGATCCTGACTGTGGTTCAAATCCTGGACCTGGTGGCTTGCAAATCATGCTGAATGCATGTGCATGTGCATGTGTGCCCCAAATCCCAAGAGAATGGAGGAGGAGAGACTGAGGCATGGACATCCCTCCTGGGGTGTGATTTCTCACATTCCCTTTCTCTGTCTCTCTCCAGTGAGTGCACGTGCCATAAAACAAAAACAAAGAAACCTAAAACTTCTTTTTAAAAACTATTTCCAGTACAATAGATGGATCTTACAAAACTTTAATTCCAGTTACTTAGCTCTCTTCTTTCTATTATGCTATTTTGGTGGTGTATTTACTACTCTGTGTATTTAAAATCTGTAAGACATTATTATTTTGATTGTTTTAAAGTCTATGTTGTTTTATATTTACTCTCATATTTACCATTTCTTGTCTGTTCATTGCTTTGCCTATTAGTTTTCTTTTAACTGTGGATGATTTGGTCTGAATTCATTCCTTTGGTATGTTTTTAGTGTGTAAATGTTTACAACACTTTTTTAAAAAATTTTATTTGCTTGAGATACTGATTTGTCGAAAAAGTCAAGATGCATTTTTGCATAGAAAAACAGAAAAAATACATCACGACTTTTTCAATGACCCAGCAATTTGTTTGCACTTTCACTGGATGGAAGATTCTAGGCTAGCAGTTATTTTAATTCAACATTTTAGCTTTGCCATGCTATTGTCTTCTAGCTTCTATCATTGGTGTGGAGTCTTTTTTTTGCTCCTAAATGCGTCTTTCTTTCCTTCTCTGGCTATTTAGGCAATTTTCTCATCTTTGGTTTTTATTTGTAATTTTTTTTTTGGTTTTACTATAATTTGTAGTTTTCTTTGTTTCTATGTGTTTCAACTTTTTAGAGCTCCTTGAGTCTGTATATTAATGTCATTCTTGGGCTTTATCTCTTCAGTATTGCTTCTGCCCCATTTCCTTTTTTTCCTCCCTCCGCTTCTGGGATTCTAATTCCCCCTTATCTATAGGAAATATGTTCTAAGATCCCCCAGGGGATGCCTCATACTGAACCCCAGATACACTGCATTTTTCAGTCTGATAACCAAGATGGCTGCTAAGGGACTAGTGGGCAAGTAGAACATACAGTATGTATACACAGACACAGGGATGATCCGGGGCCTGGGCTGCCCGGAGTGTGATGGTGCCAGATTTCATTGTACTACTCAGAACCATGTGCAATTTAAAACTTGTGAATTGTTTGTTTTTGGGATTTTATATTTAATACCTTTGCATCTTGGTTGACTGCAGATAACTGAAATTGGAAAGCAAAATCGTGAATAAAGGGAGAAACATACTATTGTATGTTGTATGTTGAAACCATTGTATGTTGGTTGTCTTCATTGTCCCCAGTATCTCTCATGTGCTTTATTTTTTCCTCTCTCTGTCTTTCTCCCTCCCTCTGTGTGTCCATATGTGTGTGTTAAATCTTTTTTGCTTTGCTTCAATTTGGTTATTTTTCTACTGACCTAATTTCCAGTTTATTAATCCTTTCTTCTGCTGCTGAACCCATCTATTGAATTCCAAATTATTGTTATTGTCTTTCTTGGTTCTAGAATTTGTTTCTATTTCTTTTTAAATAGATTCCAATTCTCCATCTTTTCGTCTATGTTCTTGATGAAAACTATTTAATAAACTGTTAATATAGTACAGGAAAATATTTATTAATCCTAGATATCTAAAGTTTTTGTTAACTACAGTATCTGGGCCTATATGTTTCTTTCTTTTCTTTTTAAAAAATGTATTTATTTCCTTCATGAACAAGCGAGATAGAGAGAAAGAGAGATACTATCTCCAATGAGGTCTTGATGCCATAATCCAGTCCCAGTTTCAGCCAGTCCCAATCATGGGTAGCACATGCCCAGTGTACTCAGGGAGGTCTCTGGAATCTTCCCATGTGGATCAGCTTTGAAAAGCATCACGCTGTACCCCATGCCATCGTCTGGCCCTCAACCTGTCTCTTTCTAAAGTCTGTCTCTCTCTCTTTTTTCTTTTAAACTTGGTTTTATTTTGCCTCCTGGTATGCTGGGTAATTTTTTATTGAAAACTGAATATTGTGAATGAGAATTGTTGAGGCTCTCGATGATATTGCTTTCCCTTACAGAGGACTTTTTTGTTCCTAGCAGTCAGTTAAATAGGGAGCAATTCACCTTGATCTAGTCAAGAATTGAGATCATTCAAGACTGGATTGTAAGCTTTGTGAGGGCTAGTCTATGTCTGGCTTGTCCTTACTCTGTTTCTCAACTAGAATCTAAGTTATTTACCAGAGTTTCTTCTCAGTAAGCCCTGAACTTCAATATTTTTCCCCCCTATCACTTTGAGACTATAAACTCTGGCTTTGCTGCCTTTTAGAAGCTGTTTACTGCTTGGATTCTTGGTCTCCTGCCCACATGCAAAGTTTAGGAATCAGAACATTCCTTGAAGGGAAATCATACTCAGAATGCCTGCTTCATCTCTAGATGGGCCCTTCCTCCAGGGTAGGGGTGGCCTGAATTCTGGCTACCTTGCTAGCTTTGAGTTCCCCAATCAGTGAGGCCGGTGTGGTTCTGGACCAATGTTTCTGTTTTGTCTCAATGACTCCCTTGGGAACTGGCCAATGCCCAGAGGAGAAACGTGAAGGAGATTAGGTTTACTTGCCACATTTCTCTTCTCTCCAAGATCTTGGTCCCTCAAGTCCTGGCTGCTTTTGTTACTCATTGATGACTCCTAACAGCTGTTTTCTGCAACATATTTGGCTTTTATAGTTGTTCTCTGCAGGACAGTTAACCTGACACAAGCTACTCTGTCATAGACAGAAGGCAGAGTCTCTGGAGATTTATTTTTTAAAGTGGTTTCCAGGACATGTCCTGAGGCCATAGCACATTTAGCTCTGTCTCCTGCATTTTTTTGAGGCATCCCCAACGGAGGGCCTGCAAGGTCTTTTGGTGTCTTTGGCACCATCAGAAGTAAATTATTAAGCTCTGTTAAGTATGATTTGTAAGTATTCACTGAGAATATTTGAAAATTGGGACGAATGTGCCAAGGATGATCATTCTTAATCAGGACACTGTTTACCATAACACCAATGCTATGACTTTCTCCAGGAAATGAAGTTTACAGTCTTTTACTTTATGCTGTTGTGACATATCAGTTTCTCTCTCTCCTCACACACACAGACTCACACACATACACACACACTCATCCTTCCCCCTCCCCTGGGAATGTTGACTTGTCTGATTCTGCTGTTACCAAATGGCTGTGGTCAGGCCTCCTTCAATCTCCATCCCTCAGTGTCTTCATTAGGAGTAGAAGGCAGGGGTGGGGAGTGTAGGAGCAGGTACGCTCATGGGGTCTGTTTGGCTTTAACAGTCAATCAGTCTTTTATGACTTGGATGGGGGTGTCCTGGTGGAACAGTCAGACAGGTAACCTGCTCTGCCTAATGGGTCTTTGCTTGGGCTGCAGAACTCACTTTCTTAAGTCAGCTTGGAGGCTGGAGAGCACAGGGGACTGAATGGACCAGGCTGGGGATAGATTCCTGGACAGGCAGGTAACCTGGGCAGTGCTCCTCACTGGGACCTGTGAGGTGTGAACGAAGAGTGAGAGAAAATATAGTATGCTGCACCTGGCCCTTTAAACCTGAGACATTCAGCCTTTTACGGAGAATTTCAAATGTAGAGGGGGCTGCTTCTCACATTTGTCTAAAGCGTCCTTCTCTTGTTCCTGAGTGTATTGTCTTATAAGGAATGCCTGAAAAACACTGACCCTTCCTTTGCCCAGTAATAGATTTTGAATCTTAGGTTCAGAATCAGTCCCTGTGCTGTTCCTGGGCCTGTTTCTTCCCCTCTCCTGCTCAGCTCTGTATTGTGGACAGTCAACAAATGTTGGCTGCTCTTCCGGCTCCCATCAGCCCTGGCTGGGTTGGCCAATGAGAAGCACCAGGAGACAGAATGCAAGAAGGGAAAAGCCAGGGTGTTCCTCTCCCTTTCTCTGCCTTGGACTGAGTCCTGGGCAGAAGCTTCTGCTCCTCACTGATGGACCAGCTGTGGTTTTGGCATCTGCTAGGTGATCCCAGCCTCCCTGGACAGGAACTCTGTGGCTTTTCTTGGTTCCACCAGCCAAAGGGTGGCATTAGCTTCTTGCTACGGTCATCTCTAGGGTACCTGATGCCCCCTATTGTCTTCCCAGCTTCATCATGTGTAATTCAAGAAACACTATTAAATACCTTCTGTGTGAATACTTAGAGTGGTCATAGTTTCTTATTTAGATCCTAGTTTACTTGCTCAAAATTATACCTAAATTATACTATTTTTTACTTTAACGTGTATATAATTCAAGTGCCCCAGAAATCCATTGGACACTGCTTTCTTGATAAGCTCCTAAGGTTGACAGCCTTATTTATTCATCCAATAGCTATTTAGTAAGACATTGCTCAATACCTTAGCCAACTATTGTGTTAAGGCACATAGCAGTTAACAGAATAGGCAGCTATGCAGGCCAGACAGCTTCAAATTCTCAGAATAAAGTGTATTAAGAATGAGATGCTGGGGCCAGCCTGTGGCATGGAACTTAAAGCTGCTGGGTCCCAAATAGCTGATCATGCAGTTTGAGTCTTGGACCCAGCAGATTTAAACATAAGGCACACGGATGTGCATGGTCAAAATCCTTACAGGAGTGAGAAGTGAAGGAGAAGGGATTGTGATGTAACTGTGCCCCACTGTGTGTGTGTGTGTGTGTGTGTGTGTGTGTACGTGTGCATGCATGCATGCTTTTTTGCTTTTCCTCTTTTGCTGTCTCTGTGTCTCTGGTAAGTGCACATGCCCTCTGGAAAAGAAAAAAAAATAATAAAGTGAGATACTATTGTAACTTACGCACTTAGGAGATGGACAGAATTGGGTTCATATCACAGCCCTGAAGTTCACACTAGGTTATAAGAAAATGGGCAAGGTACTTCTCCTACCTGTGCCTCAGTTTCTTCTTCTTTAGAAGAGTACTCAGTTTTCCAGTTCATGCCACCCTTAACCATTTTACTTGTTTTACACTAATGTTATTCACATCATAGGATTGTTCATGATTAAATGAGTTGCTATTAGAGAAACAGACAGATATCCAGGAAATAAACTCAGATTTAAAAAAAAATTTATTTTATTTAACTTTATTTATTTATTTTAATTTTCCCAGAGAGCAACAGAATGAGAGAGAAAGAGAGAGAGAGAGAGAGAGAGAGAGAGAGAGAGAGAGAGAGAAGCAAGCCACCAGGTCCAGAACTATGGTTGGCCATATGGGAGTCCAGCACCCTTAACCACCAGGCCACCTGCTGGCCCCATATCAGATTTATTTTAAAGAGCAGCTTCCAGAGAGCACATAGTCAGAACTGCTGAGAGTCAGGTGGGAAAGGTAGGATGAGCCTGGAAATGCAACAAGTGTCAAGTCCACAGCTTGGACAGACAGCTCCTAGGAGGAGCACCCAGTCAGCACTTAGTTATGCCCAGGGCTAGTTCTGCTGGCAGCCAACTGGTGGCCCGAGTGGAGGCAGGAACCCTTCTCCCTTCTTTTCGTGGCCAAAATGTCACTCCCTCCAAGCAGGGTTCACTGATTTCTAGTCTGAGGGAGGGTCTCTCTGTGGTGTATCTTCCCTGTCATCATTGTCACACTGCTAGCTTCATCCTCATCTTCATTATTGTCACTAATGTTCACCTGAGCCCCCACTATGTTCCAGAAATTGTACCATGGCTTCTTGTGGCAGAATCTGGGTAGAAACTCAGTTTATCTTCTTGAGGTAGAGGGGACTCCAAACAGGGTCTTCATGCCATGATCCACCCCCAGCCTTAGCCAGTTCGGATCACAGGGATGTGGATGCACCTGGTGTGTTCAGGGAGGCTCCAGGAGTTGATCCTAGGACCTTCCCATGTGGTCAAGTACTGCAGAGGGTTGTGTTACTCTTGAGCTCCTGCAGCTGGCTCCGGTGCTTATTTTTATTTCTCTACATCAAGGATCAAAACTTCTGATGATTTCCAGAGGTGGGAGGGAGAAGTGTGTGTGTGTGTGTGTGTGTGTGTGTGTACCTGCACGTGGTACAATATTTTAAAGTTGGATGGTTTCAAATCATCAAGGATTCAAGATTAAGCTGCTGAGTATGATTTAGCATTAATTGTGTTGTAATTTTTTGAAGATTGGGATTCCGCCTGATTAGAGACACCTATGTTGGCTGTAGGTGGAATTCAAAGGGCCTGATTCATTGCTTGTTCTTTATTTGTGTTTTAGAGGCTCCAGGTGGTGAGCCCCACGGTGCAGTCCTGGTTACCCCCTGCTTTCCCTTGACCGCACCCTGGGTCCTTCTGGTGGCTCTGTCACCTCTTTAGATTCAACTGAAGTGAATCATTTACTTACATTTTACTCACAATTTTTAATCATTCTACAAACAACATTCTAATAGCATTAAACAATTGCAGAATCTAATAAAAACCAGTCTTAACCTCACTGGAATCTCATTAAGAAGAGAGCTGCTCATTTTTGCTAAATTACTGAAAACTATTTTGTCTGGTTTTATTTTGTTTGTATTACCCAGGAAAGCAGAGATAGAATCACAGAATATATATTCACACACTTACTATTTTTTTTATTCCACCTTCCTGAATTTACAGATGAAGAAACCAAATCCCAGAGAAAGGGAAGGACTTTTCCAAAGTCACTATTAAACTCAGGGAGTGAAGAACCAGGCCTGTGGCCTCCTGCCCCTCAGTTCAGTTTCTCTTCTATGATATTGGGCTGTGGGCTAAAGGTTTCATGGGTGGATCATCGATTTTGACTGGCATGTCTTTGAGTAGTCACTCAAGGAATTGGTCGAGAATTCTTTCACCCAGAAAGTCTGGAGCCCCAGCATGGCTACTGGCATGTTTGAGAGATACAGAAGAGCTGAATCTTATGTTCTGGAAAATTCCAGAGATAAGGTTCATGCACAATGGTGAAACACAGTCTTGTGAAGTGCTTGCCTGTGGTCGTAATGCTGATGACTCAGACTTTTTCACGTCAGCACAAGGGCGGCATCTCTTCCAGATCTGTTCATTCCCTTCAGCAGGCACTGAGCAGAGGCCTCCTGTGTCCCAGGCACTAAACCAGGTGTGAATGGATAGTCCATCATAATGACCAACATTTCCTTCACAATGACTCAGTGGGTAGGACTGAAGTTTACAGACCAAGGACAGAGAGAAGGCCCAGGCAGGAAGTCCTTTTATGGTTTACCAATACACAAATGCTGGCATCTCTCTTGGGGGAAAAAAATAAACCCCAAACACTGCTAATATTAATAATTATGCCAGCTTTTGTATAGCACTTTGCTGTTGAGGACGTGCTTTTGAATCCATTATCTCTTCTCGTGTACTGTGGGAGAGTGAAGTGAAGAACGGGCTGGTGTCTTTGGGGAATCAGCAGCCTCTGGTTCCCTAGGAGCAAAGTCGAGAAGGTGGGGGTGGGAGCGATTGCAGTGGTGGGTGCTGAAGCTGTTCTTGCTGAGGATGTCCAGGAGAGAACAACCCCTGAGTTGCAATTTTCCCATGAAACCTCTAGCAAGACACTCCAGACCATACGCTGGATAGAGGAGCTGCTTTTCTTGCCTGGAACTTCATTTCTCTCTGGGCTGGATGCTTGGCTGGCACTGGGCATCCTTTCTAGCATATGCTGGGCACTCTGCTAAGGGCTAGACTCTGGCCTTGTACCTGTGGCTGCTACCGTTAGCATAGGTGGGCTTGGGGAATGATCCTGGGGGCTTGACCCGAGGTTGCTTCTGATCCAGTTCAGCATTCCTAGGGTGGGAAGAGATGAAGGGTCCCGTCTCTGGCTGCCTAGAAAACTCCCTGACCCATTTCTAATTTGCCACCCTGCACTGTGGTGGAAACCTTGCCCAATAGATGTTTTTTCTGAGGCTGCTCTGATTTTCCTGGGACATGCCTGAGAAGCAGGAGCCAGTTCTGTGTAGTGAGATTTCCCTGCAAACCTGTGTGGCTGACCCTATCATTTCTCTCCTGCCCACTGAGGTTGCAGTCATTGGAGAGAGCCAGAAATTCATACCCAACCTCTTTCCCTTTTCCTGTCTCCCGGCTCCTCTGGAAGGGCGTGCTCTTTCGCGTTTCAGTTAGTTGGGAGCATATCTGTGTTGCATCTTGCTTCCGTGCTCTGTGAGCTTCTCTGATGCCTTCCCTCCTTCCCCTTCACTGGACAACACGCATTTTAGTCTAGCCTGGTAGAAGGGATGCAGGGAAAAGGAGAAAAGAAAAAAAACTGGATTAGTGAAATTACAGTACCAAAATACAGTTCCATATTTCCCCCCATGTTATTCCCAAAATCTTATGACACTTGGTACCATCAGCATCAGCGCGAATTGACAAGCCCCCGACACCAGCTGAGCTCTTGACAGCCCCAGCCCTGCCTGGCTCGTCACCTCCCTCTTTGTGTAGCCACACCACAGGAGTGACCTCAAGCCACAGGAGTGACACCAACCCACAGGAGTGACCTGAAGCCACAGGAGTAACTTTGAGCCACAGGAGTGACCCCAAGAACTCTGGCCACTTTCCCAGCCTCAGCTTTCCTGAAATTTGCCCAAAAATGGGGCTGGTGAGTACTCCAAACAGAATTTGAGCAAATGGATGTGGTTTCACATCGACTGTCTTCATTTCTGAGTTTTTCTCTACATGCACCCAAACCGGGAAATCTGGAAAGGGCTCCCTTCGGGTATGTTTTTAAATAAAATAACAAGTTTTTGCTAATTCAAAGCCAACCTTCCTGTAAATGGACAGAGCCGGGGGTGTTCTGAACCATGTAATTTGTGTACTAATAATGATCTTTGAAAATAAAGATGAAAAGTAGGTAGTACATGCCATGGCTTTATAAGGATCAGTTACCGCGGGAATTGGATCGGTGGCAGCAGGGATTGGGGGATGGGAGGTGGTGGGTGGGGTAGTCTTTATTTTGAAATAGAAACACACAATGGGTTAACTTGCTCTCTCTTTCTCCCCCAAATATCTGGATGGTTCAGAGCCTGGCAAAGGAAAGCGAGGTATGAGTAATAAGTGACATTACAGATTAAACCTGCGAGTCTACAGCCACTTTCCTGTGTTTGAAGAGTGAACGTGGAGTCAGGACAGAGTTCATCTGAGCCTATCGGGAGGCTTCTGGTGCTTTTGCAGGACAGGGAGATGCGGGCAAGAGGCTTTAGGTCAGATTACATCCCAGCTGAGGACCGAGCTTCACTCCTCTCTTACCCTCTCCTGGCGCTCTCCTCATCACTCTGTCTGCTGGGCCTCCACCCCTCTCTTCTGCCTCTTACCTACTCTGGTCTCCCCACTGCCCTTCATACACACCCCTACCTTCCAGCTTTGAGTTTTGCTCAGGCCCTGTCCCTGGTGGTGCACCACCATCCTCCACCTGGATCCTCCTGCACCTCCTCCACTGGGGTGCTCTCCCAGCCCCTGCAGTACCGTCTACCCCTCAGCGCCCTTGCCACATGGATTCGGACTGCCTTGGCCTGGAGTGTATGCAGTTGGCCTTCCCTCTGGCTCTGCACAGCCCTTGCCTCAGCCTCAAATGCTCTTTGTTTTTCCTGAGACGAGGCCTGGGTATTCCTTTCCTCTCTGTTCTGTGTCGTCCACCTTGGGTCTTGGCCCATCATCACGATCAATAACTGACAACTGGGTGATGGATGACATCTTTCTTTTCCTCCATAAAGTAAAACCCAACTGACACTAGTTCGTTTATATCTGAATCACCCTCATCATTCAGAAACCATTGGACAAAACCGAATCTGAACAAAACCTTAATTCCTCCTCCCCGTGCTTAGCCTGTGCCTGCCGCCCACATTCCCCCCATCACGGCAGGGTCCCCTTGGCCCGGAGAAGAGGCTGAGTCACCCAGTGCATAAACAGTGGAGTTCACGGTTGTCTATACCTCTGGAATGGGGTTCTCAAGGAATCTTTTATTTTCACCTAGGTTTTCTGGTAAAATTGTGTGAGGAATGTGATCCTCTCTTGCAAGCGCAGGTCTATACCATTATTCAATGGGTCCAGAGTAAACTCTTTACTAATTGCTTATTTTTTTCAGAAAAAAATCAAACAAAAACTCAGGAATTTTGCTACAGTAATTTTTTTTTTTTGAGAGGCTTTCCTATAGGGTGCGTGTGCTTGCCAGAAAGACAAAGACATAGAGAGACAGAGAGACAGAAATCACCCTCCCCAGGGGGTATGGCCACACCACAATCCCTGCTCCTCCATTCTCCTCTCGGACTCTTGGGCTCACACGTATTTGTGCCGGGTGTGAGTTTAAGCTACTGGGTCTGGGGCTTGAACTGCAGTTGACTGCGTGGGAGACCAGTGACGTAGCCATTACGCCATCTGCTGGCCCCCATTAACTGTAGATTTTTATTGGACAAAGCAAGTCTCTTTTATGAGGAGGGTGATGATGGTGATGGTGATGGTGGTGGGTGGAGATGATCAAAAGCTGGCCGGAGTGTCTTCCTTCGGCTTTGTAACTGAGAGTGAACACATGGAGTCCAGTCCCTTGTTTTTGATAGTTCCAAGAGTGTCATTCCAGTATGCATTATTTGTTGGCAGAAGTGCTGTGACATTTCTGCTGTGGTGCTACCTATAGACATACAATCTAACTGCTTGATAGGAACATTTTCCCCTCCAAATTTGGGACTAGCCCACCTGCTGTCCTAAACTGGCTGACAGCAGGTGAGCTAGTCCCCACGTCCGGAGAAAGCCTTCTTCTTTGCCCGTATCTAGTCAGGAACATGAACGTTTTTCATATCTGCATGCTCACACATTGAAACAAATCCATGACTGATGGAAGAAAATGTTACTCAATCAAACTGATTTATTTACATGGTACTAATCAGCCAGATTCATTTGTGGGTTTTCTTCCCCCTCTCAAGTGGCAGAATTGGCTTATTGTTTCAGTAGCTGGGAGGCACAGGTAAAGAGTAAAGCTTCACAAGCTTCCAAGATCTCCTCTGGTAATCTCATCTGAATCCAAGCCTTCAGATGCCACTTCTATTCTGATTGTCCCTAATTTGCTCCTCCTGGAGGGCCTCATATCGGAGCTCCAAGCTTTTGTGTACAACTGCCTGCTTAGTATCTGCGTGTGGGTTTTGCACAAGCACCTTAAGCCACATGTGTCTCTAACAGAGCTCTTCGTTTCCTCAAGCCCATTCTTCTCCACTCTTTTCCACCTCAGTGGTTGGCACCATCATTACCTATCTCCACAAACCCAAATCAGGGAGCCATCTGTGATTCTTGCCTCTTCTTCATATCTCCCTCCTGCCCCATAACCCTATAATCAATTCATCAATAGGCCAATTGATTCTACTTCCCAATTATTGGGTCATTGGAAAAGTCATGACACATGTTTTGCATAGAAAAATACATCATGACTGGGATCAGCAGGTGGCATGGTGGTTAGGGGTGTTGGACTCCTACATGGCTGACCACGGTTTGAGTCCTGGACCTGGCAGCTTGCTCTCTCTCTCTCTCTCTCTTTCTCACTCACTCCATCACTCACTCACTCTGTCCCTCTCTGGTCAAATTGAAATAGATGAATGAATAAATAAATAAAGTTAAATAAAATAATTCTAGAAAAAAGAAAAAATACATCATGACTTTTCCGACTACCCGATATATGTTGAAGTCCCTCTTCTCTCCACCTTGACTCCCTTCACCTGTGTGTGACGGCCTGTCCTGCTGGACCACCAGGCCTCCCAGCAGGCTTTCTTGCTCTTCTCCCACTCTCTAGCTCATTTTCCACCCTATAGTCTTTTCAGTGCTTAACTTGGATTTCATCACTCTCTTTTCCACCATTTTTCCTATTGCATTTCGAATGAGATCCGATCCCTTACCTTGATTTGCAAGGCCTCTGTTGGTCTCTGCAACTCTGTCTTGCGCCTCCTCTCCTGTTCCCCATCCCGGCCTCAGTCTCAAAGGCTTCCCTGTTCCTGGATCACATCAGGCTCTCAGCCACCCCAAAGCTCTCACTCATGCCTTTTCCTCTGCCAGGAGCACTGTCTCTCCCCTGCCTGGCTGGCTGGCTCCTGCGTAGGCTCTCAGCTCCAAAGCCATGTGTATCATGAGGGCTTCCCGACTCCTGTGAGTACGTTGTCTGCTCATTTCCATGTGCTCCATTACAGGTCCCTCTTAGTTTCACTCACAGCTCTTCCCATTTGGGATGACTGAGTCATCCACCTGTTTATTGCCTGGCTGCCTGCCTGGGTCGCAGCCATTGTCCTCTGGGAGGACAATGCTATATGGATCTTATTTGTCGTGGTGTTCCTGGGCCGACTCAACTTGGAACACATGAATGTAGAACCAACACTGAAGACCTGCAGAATGGAACTAGTTATGCTGCTCAGTTGACCGCACTGGGCTAAAAGAGACCAGGTTATGGAAGTGCCAGGGAGATTACGCATATACTAGAGACTATATCAACAGTGCTAGTGTGACTGAGTAGAGGAGGAGAAAGAAGCACGGGGGTGGAGGGACACTATGCTTGATTGGAAACAAAAACGCAGCTCTGCTGTCTTAATTCTAGGACAGTTTCCAATCCAACAGTGGTGACAATGAGGCAACTTTGTAATGTGTATTTTCTCATGCTTCCTTTTTTGCTTTAGTAGCTAAGAAGCTTAAAGCTAAACTTGGGACTCATTTGTCATGCAAAAATTAGTTCAAAATTTTCTGTTCAAAATAGATAATGTTATGTGAAAATATCTAGCACCCTGCCTGACACAGAGGAAGCCTAGAATTTACTATTAATGTCTACGTGAAGAGTCTTAGGTTTTACTATATAGATCTTTAGCATTTTGATGGCAGACTATCTCATGTCTTCTTTGAAAGTAGGGAATGCATCATAAAGCTTTCTTGTTTTTGTTTTTTTGCTATAGAGCATGTGTGCTTGAGAGAGAGTCAGAAAGAAAGAGAGAGAAAGTGAGGAGGCACCCTTCTAAGGGGTATGGCCACGTTGCAGTCCCTTCTCTCAGGATTTTGGACATGCACACACAAGTGCCAGGTGTGTTTTTCAATCTGCTGGGTATGGAACTTGAACTTTACAGTTGGCCGCTGGCTGGCCCTGGCTTTTTTTTTTTTTTTAAGAATGATTTTCTTTATTTATAAGTTTATTTTAATTTGACTAGAGAGGGATAGAGGGAAAGAGAGAGAGAAGGAAAGTGAGAAAGCAAGTCACCAGGTCTGGGACTCAAAGTGCTGTTGGTCATGTGGGGGTCCAGCGCCCTTAACTCCCATGCCACTTGTCTGCCCCAGCTTTGTCTTTTAATACCTTCCAAATAAAATGATTCATAATAGCCCCAAAGTGGAACCATCCCATTTATTTGTCAACGAATAAATGGGTAAATAACATGTGGATACCCGTGTAATGGAGTACTGTTCAAGAATAAAAAGAGAGGAAGTTCTGATTCATGCAACAACATGGATGACCCTCAGAAACGTTGTGCTGAGACCTAAGTTAGAGAAGCCAGACATGAAAGAGCACATATTGGACATTCCATTTTATGACATGTCCAGAATAGGCCAATCCATAGGGACAGAAAGTAGATTTGTGGTTGCCTGGGGCTGAGGGGTTTGGAGGAATGGGGAGTGACTACTAATGGATGTGGAGTTGCTATTTGGGGTAATGAAAAAATGTTCGACAATTGATGGTGGTGATGAATGAACAACTTTCGAATAGACTAAAAACCACCAAAATGTAGTTTAAATGGATGAATTCTAATGGTATATGAATCATATTTCAATAAAGC
The DNA here is from genome assembly GCA_026018925.1 of Tupaia tana. Classification (NCBI taxonomy): domain Eukaryota; kingdom Metazoa; phylum Chordata; class Mammalia; order Scandentia; family Tupaiidae; genus Tupaia; species Tupaia tana. Next base: position 209,996,593 of record JAKSZU010000003.1, read on the forward strand.
TGTTAAAAATAAATTAATTAAATTAAAGAACACCCCTGTCCCCTGATGACAGCATGACTAAACAGGCCAATGAGAGTGACTTTTATGAGTGGCCACCTTTAATGGATGATAGATCATCCTCCCTCCTTTGTCTTTCCCTCTGTCTTCTCCTCTCTCCCTCCCTCCTTAGATTTTCTTAGCATTTTTCTAGGAGCCTGAATGGGACACACCATTTATCCTCAAGGAGCTAAGTTTAGTTGGGGCAGTGCAGGGTGGGGAAAATGTCAAGGTAGAAGCGCAGTCAGGACACAGTGGAACTCACTGAGCACAGAGCATTGCAGGGATTTGGGTAGAGAACGTCTGTGTGATGCAGCCTTTGTCAGAGCAAATAGTTTTATTTTTCCACCGTACACAATCAGTAGACAATTATGGTGCGGGATGCAGGGGTCCTGGGATGCTTAACAGCGTCCCCAGGGAGTGGGGTGGGTCCGGGCTCCGGAGCCAGCCAAGGTAGTCCAGCAGGGTGGGGGCTAGAGGCTGAAGGGGGCCCGCAAGGGCTGCTCCGTGGAATCAGGAAGCTTGCAGCGAGGTTAGGGCTGGATAAACGAGGCAGCGCTCCGCTTGCCTAAGCAGCTTAGAGGCCTGCGTTTTTCGGAGACAGCTGGGTTTGGGGCAAGCCCAGCGACTTTCCTGACCTGAGACTAGCCTGAGCCAGGCAGAGTGCAGCGCGGTGGCCTCTTGCAGGCGGGAGTTCTGGCTGTGAACGCCGGGTGGGAGTGGCGTTGACGCGGGAGGGCGCTCCCTCTTCCACCCGGCGGACGCGGTCAGTAGCGGAGCGGGCGCCTCTCCACAGGCCGCTCAGTCCCAGCCCCGAGCTCCAGCAAGGTGCGGCTTCTGCCGAGGTGGAGACGCCGGCTCTGTGCGGCACAGCTGCCGCTAGAGGGCGTGGCGGGTCGCTCTCCGTTACCGGCACTGGGATTCCGGGCTGCAAACCGAGTTGGGGAGAAGCCAGGGCCTGGGGGCTCCTGGGAAACTCACTAACCTCGCTTTTGCCCTTTCCATTTAAAGATTTCTGGGGAAAAGCTGAGACTAGGAATCCTCAGCGCTGTTTGGCAGAATTTGCAGAGCCATTTCATTGGGCGTGGGAATTCGGGTGCAATCTCAGTCCTGCTCAACCTCAGGTGGTCTCGGCAGGGCAGGGACCCCGGGAGAAAAGAGAAGCTCTCCTTCGCTCCCTGGGAAGTGGAGAAGGCCTCGGTTTTGTTCCCCAGGGCAGTCCCACCTGGCTTTCAGAGCTGTCAGGAACAGACCCCTGGCCTCTGGGCCACCCCAGAAGAGTAGTTAGTGTTTCACAGAGGAAAGAAGATTTAGGAATGAGGCGAAGCCAGGCTGGTAGGATCTGAAGCTGGTTGGGCAAAGGGAAAGCCACCCTCTGCTCCCAAACCTTGGATGTGGGGACCAGTGTGGCTGGTAGGCTGGAGGGGTAGGTGGTTAGAGAGGCAGCACCTAACTTGTCCAGTACATGGCTCTGCTGTGGCTTTCTTGGGCTGGTCCTTAGGGAAAGGGAGTCAAAGATAACCTCGAATGCCCCTAGTTCCTGGCATGAGAAGCTCTCACTGGTGTGGTCTGCTGGCCTCCTGAAGTGACTGACTGATGGCTGTCACCCTTGGAGGCAGGGCTAAGACTGGAAATGCAGGGTGTCCGGGGCATAAGCTTTGGTCCGGTCCTTAGGCCACATGGACACAGACAGTAAGGGACCTAGACAGGCCTCCCATCCTAGACCTCTTTTGACCCACCGTCTGCTTAGGGTGGTTAGAGGTGCGAGGTCCATTCCTTTCTGTGGCATTGCTTCTTAGGGTGGTAGGTAGACACCTCTGGTGGCCCTGGGCATAGGCAGCAGGCGTCCAGGGCGTGTGTGCACTGGGGCCAGAGTGCCTGGCCGTGGCTCCCCGAGAAGCTGCAGGAGCATGCCGCACCATCTGCAGCGGGAGCAGGTCAGGGAGCCTGCTGAGGCTCCTGTCACTGCTGTGGTTAATGTTGGTGATTACCATGGTTACCCAGAGGCTGGAAGCGCTGACAGTCACAGGCAGAGCAGGAGAAGGATGTCCTCTCCCTGCTCTGAGCCACATGGCTGCCTCTCAGCCTCCCTGGCTGGGCAGGATTCTTCTGGCAAATGTTAGAGCCTAGACTAGCGACGCCATTCAGCCTGCATCATTCGTCTCCAAGTGTTGGGGGCTTTTGGGGCCCTTTGTCCTGAGCACATTCAGTGAGAGGGAGGCAGGGGGAAGTCTGGGCCTTGCACTTGGGAGGACAGAGCTGGAGGAGGAGAAGATGCTGGGCTGACTCTCAGGAGGCTCAGCCTCAGAGGGAGGAAGCAGAACGCAAGGTGGTGGGTTCAGCAGAGTCTCCAAAGGCTCTAGCAATGGCTTCTTGGTCCTGTGTTTCCAGTGCGCCCTGATGCTGTGACCACACCCTCTCCAACCAGGGCGCTGGCCAGGGAGTCAGGTCAGGTGCTTTGCCAGCGGTTATAAGCCCCAGCTCCTGTTGAGTCCTGGTTTCTCTATCTGCAAAATGGGGTAAATGATTACTAATCCCTCACCTACAGCAAGTCTATAGGGAGGATTTTTTTAAATGAATAATTTTGTGCATCGAAATGAGCCAACAGATTTCGAGTCTTTGGAGAAAAGGCCTTATTTATTATTATCATCAACTCATTGAGCAGAAATTCCATTTATCTCCTTTGCTGCCTCTTCAGTGCTGCATGAACTGAGAACCATATTACCTTTGCAAGATGATGGGTCCTGCACAGCTACCCGAGTCCCAGCCCTGGGGATGCCTGAAGCCGGGGCGGCCAGGCGGGGCTTCATCTGAGCTCTGAGGGGACAGCAGGATCAGAGGGGGAAGAGTGGAACAAGAACTTTGGGTCCAAACAAGACCGCAGAAGTCTGAGGGTTCTCAAACACCGTCCCTCACCTGCAGTAGGAGACAGGGAGAATGAAGTAGAAGCTGTGGATGAGGGGTCTGCCGAGGGCTGAGGAGGCTGCTCTCGAAGCTGTCTTTTTGTTTGGTGCATTTTCATCGTGTATTTCCTTTAGAAATGAGAAACAGATACACAAAAATAAAGAAGGAATGAAGAAAGAACATTAAACTGGTTATATAAAGTCTGTAACATTCTGGGCTGTCTCCATGGAGCAGTGGTAATGTACAGCTCCAGAGAAGCCGGATTCCACATGACAATTGTGGTTTGAATCCCCGATCCAGTCAGCCTGAAACACTCTGGCACTGAAAGTTCATGTGTATGTCTGCGTTTATATGTATGTATGTGGTTGTGGTAGATTCAATTATTATGGAACAAATGTTCACTTTTTCCTCCATAAGGGTGCTGGGATGGTATATACTTATTTGCTCACTCACTTTGGGCTTGGCCACGTTACCGCACAGAAGAAAAGAGTGTGCCAAGGCCATAGTCGACCATGGTTTGAGTACCAGACTCAGCTTGAACTCACGCTGGGCACATGTGCGTGCGTGCCCAAGATCTCAAGAGGATAATGGAGGAGAAGGGATTGCGGCGTGGCCATTCCCCCTGTGGGGTGATTTCTCACTTTCTGTCTGTCTCTGTCTGTCTTTCTGGCAAGCACACGCGCCCTATAGGAAAACATTCTTAAAAAAAAAAAAAAAAGTGTGTGCCAAGGCTTTGAATGTTTGTGTTTGCCTTCTGGTGTTCTGCCTCATCCATGAGATAAGTGTACCCTGGATAGTCACGGTTTCAGAATGAAGAGATGCATGGAGAAGATCTATCTCATGCCCTGGCGAGTCCAGCCAACCCCACCCAACCTACAGATCTATGAATAAGAAGAAATAAATACGGGTATTGTAAGCCACTGAGATTGGAGGATTATTTGTTACATAGCATCGTCATAGCAAAACCTGACTGTTTTTCAGGTTCATGGTGCTCTTGACATGGAACTGTTCCAATACTCAGACCATTGGGCTATGTTGCATACCACTGAGGAATCAGGGTTTTGTAAATTGTTTTCCGCCCTTCAGCTTCCTTTCCATGCCTCTTCCTGGAGTTGTGCATTTCCTACATGTACGGGACAATCAACTGCATTTACAAAATTCCACTTTCTCCCCAGCAAGCCACTTCTACAGGCTTTCATAACTGTCTGTACTTCTGTTCGGGGAAGACATAGCTTTACAGGGAGGACCGAAAGGATGGAACTCAGAGAGACACAGAGGCCTTTGAAGCTGCAGCAGAGTGGGGAAGGCACAGCGGGCGGGGCCTTCCAGAAAGAACAGAGAGGGGAACGGCAGAGTGTTCACACATCGTGAGTATCGCGCTGCAGACCCAAACCAGGATGTTCTCTGTGATGTCAGGTGAGCAGCTACTTAAGCACCTCTACCTCCAACCCACCCAGCACAGACATGCTGAAAAGTGGCTTTTAAAACACTTTTGACTCTTATCTCTCCTACATCACCCTCTGAAATGAAATCTCAAACAATTTAGTGGGGTTTGATGCAGAGAACAGTAAGCAGATACAGGTGCAGGCAGAAACAGAACAGAAGGAGTCAAAAGCCCTGGAGAAAAGCATGAATGGGCTTGGAGAGGACAAAATAAAATAGCGGAGACATTTATACGGGTCTCCCCTACCTCTTAGAACAAAACAATTATGAGATAAGAGAGGCATGGATGGGAGGAAATTCTTTCATTTTTCACATTGCAAGCTAGAGAGATCCAATAGCCTGTTTATGAAGAACAATAAAGAAGATACATGAACTCAGTAAAGAGGTTGTTACAAATATATCGGGTGGTTTTGAAAGGCCAGGGTTTTCTCCCCGCTTTTGGATAAAGCTGTCAGCTAAGTATTAAAATAATTTTTTTTTGCTTACTTATTTATTTATTTTGCAAAATGCAATAACTGGCACCAGCATTTTATTACAATTGGCAGAGAGAATTATCACTTTTATTTAGGATTTGGAAATGCGATCAAAGAAGGGCAGATTGGAACTTGAATTAAATGAAGCATAAACAGGCGAAAAGAAAAATCTCGGATAGTCTTTTAAACAAACAAACACAAAAATTACAGCTCCTTGCTGTTAATTTGAAGCTATAAAGAATTTGACACTCGCACTTGATAAGATAGTGCCAAGTGTAATGGTTGCTACTTTTTTGTATTAAGTACTGAATGTTCTGAGCATTTTAAAAAGTAAAAACCCATTGTTTTTGGAAATTCTTTGGTAGGACTTGACCAGCTTGTTTCATGAGAAATTATAGCAAAGCTTCATTCTGTTGGCTTTAGAGGAAATGATTTCTTTCTAGAATAATCAAAATAAATGATAAAGCTGAGAGGATCTGTTTTGTTTAGCTACCTGTTTTCACAGTTGCTCTGTTTTGTAATTCAAGAACACCAAATTGCCCCCTGAATTGTGAAAAGAACCTTGCCCAGAAGTTGTCCTCATATAATCATTTCTGTTTTGTTTTACTTCACTCTGATACCAAAGCTTACCGATTACCCGGTAACTTCCCTTTCTAGATCACAGCACTAAGAATCAAGATGGAAGGAAAAAGTTTCCTTGAGCTGAACAAAAAACTGTCCCCAAGTACCTGCCCTACAGCTCAGGCATTTGAACATTTTACCTGCTGGCCCATGAGTTTATGAAGACTCTTACATTCCAAAAAGAGCAACACTAGTTTTAAAGTCCCGAGGGAATTAGAAGGGAAGAGAAGTCCTTCTGTATATAGGGGCAGTGACCATCAGAAATAACAACTGGGGGCTGGCAGATGGCGTGGTGATTAAGGGTGCTGGACTCAGCGTAGGCGACTGCAGTTCAAATCCTGGACCTGGCGACTTGCTTTCTCACCTCTCTCTCGCTCTCTCTGTCCCTCTCTGGTCAAATAAGTAAGTAAATAAACATCGATAAATAAAAAATAGTATTTTACAAAGAAATGACAGCTGACAATCTGGTAAGCAGAGGCAGAAAAAAAAAAAAACACAAAATAGGCACAAACTCGCAGGTGTGGTAGAAGGAATCCATCCAAATTGCCTCGTACTTCCTCAATGAAGCACTGCTGTAATATGGGATATATTCCTTATCTGCAACATCTTGTAGAAGCAGTTTGGTTCTACTTAGTAAAGGGTAAATAGTCACCTAAGCCTCACTTTGGTCTTGGGCTCTATGGGATTGAATTTATGGCATTCACCTTATGTCATGAGAGCAGGTGCAGGGCTCCTTCCTTTCGTCATTCAGTTCTGTAGTTGTGGTCCCTCTGGACCCTGCCGAGTGCTGCCCAAGTGGCTGTTGCATATTCTGTTTGTTTTTGCTATAGGGTATGTACACTCACTGAGAGAGAGAGAGAGAGAGAGAGAGAGAGAGAGAGAGAGAAATCACCCCCCCCCTCAGGTTATATGTCCACACCCCAACCCTTCTACTCCATTCTGCCTTTGGGATTTTGGGCACTCACACATTTATGCACATGTTCCCAGTGCGTTTTTCAAACTGCCAGGCCTGGGACTTGAACTGTGAAGTCAGCCATGTGGGATCCACCAGCTGGCATGGCTGTTGTAGATTTCAAGCATCACTCTGGATTCTAAATTATAACCTCCAAAGGATCTTGAATGGCTTGTTCTGTGCTGTCTCCTGATGCCCACATACCCACATACAATAGATGTCTCCTATAAACACATAAATGAATGAACACTTTCTATACTCTTTCACAATGGTACTCAATGGAAATAGTTTGAGGTTTTTTTTTTTTTTTTTTTTTTTTTTTTTTTTTTTTTTTTTTTTTTTTTTTTTTTTAGTAGCTTATAAAAACTAACGTTAGAGAAATCTCTTTGTATATATGGGTAACATATTATATTCCCTTAGCATTTCCACCTAACTCCCCAGCCTAGCCCTCACCAGTCAGTGCAAAATGAATCCTTCAGTTATAGAAAAAGACGGGGTAGGAGTAAACAATGAAAATTATATCTTATTTCCTCAATGAAGCCATGTTACAATAAGGAATATATTCCTTATTCATAACTTTTTGTAGAAACACTTGATCATTAAACTCTGAAGCATATGTTAGCTTGGAATCAGACCAACCTGCAATTGAATTCTGCTGCTTCCAGCTAATAGCTTTGTGACCTTGGGTAAGTCCCTTAACCTCCGTAGGTCTTAGTGTCCTCATCCACTAAACTGGGAGAAATGCCCACCTCTCAGGGCTGTTGTGGGGATTAAACTCAATAATGTATGTAAAGTGCTTGGTGCATTACCTGGCACATAATAAGTGCTCAATAAATTTTAATTCCTTTTCTCCCTTCTCCTTCCTCCAATTCAATCAAGCATTATGATAGATGTGTTTCCTGTACAGTGTAAAGCTTTTTAGAGTGCATATAAATCAATTAAATAGGGCAATGCTGTAACTGGTCCCATAACATTTATTTAAGAGATCCTGGGGAGAGGGGAGAAGATTAGGGACTTGCAGAAATCTGCAGAGAGATACTAAGAGATCTCTGCAGATGTTCAGGTGGGTTCTCCTGTGGCATACATTCCCTGATGTGACTCAGGTGAGAGAAGGCAGGGCTGGGTGTGGGAACTTGTAAGTTGGGAACTTCTAAATCTCGTGAGTGACCCCAAGTAATCTGACTGCTGGGCAGGTTCCTACCAAAAAGGGCAAATGAATTAGAGGAGTTGCAGAAATGGTCACCCAGCCTGTCTTCTAAGTGCAAGGTTTGTGAATTAGTGATCTCATCAATGAGTGTGCAAGATAAACCAAGTGACCTAAATCTCACTACTTGCTTGTTATGAAAAGAGGGGAACATTTGAAGACTGCCTTCCCTCTCTGGCTAGTTCAGAGCATGAATCTGGAGAGCAGCATTCTTGAGCCTTTTCTTAGTCTATTTGTGTAGTTGTAACAAATATTTGAGACTGGGTAATTTATAAACAAGAGAAACATATTGCTCATGATTCTGGAGACTAGGAAGTCCAAGATCAAGGTGCTAGCAGATATGCTATCTGGTGGAGGCTGTTCTTTCCTCTTCCAAGATGATGCCTTGTTGCTGTGTCCTCACATGGTGGAAGGCAGAAGGGCAAAAAGGTCTGAATGTTGCCTGGAAGCTCTTTTACAAGGGCCTTAATCCCACTGCTGGGGGAGAAGTCTTTGTGACCTAAGCACCTCCTAAAGGCCTCATCTTTTAATACTATTAAGTATTGGAGATTAAATTCCAATAGACTTCGGGAGAGGGTACAAGCACTTAAACCATTGCAAGGCTTTATCTGGATAATTTTAGAGAATGACATCATAAGAGGAGTGGAGGCTGGCATGGTGTGTGCCACAGACAAAATGGAAAGTAACTGGAGTCTGTAAAGAGTGATCATTTAGTGGTCCAAGAATGCCCTTAAACATGATTCAGATTCTGGACAATCCTGAGATAAACCTTAGACCATCTTTTTCTCTGGGGAAGGGCAGGGGGATTATATTTGCTCATGCATAGTCCCTTGTTTTTCTGTACCCTGGGTGACCTAGGTGTTAGAGTGAAACTCAGAGGAAGCATTCCTTAGAATAAGCCATCCACAATGTGAGGTTGTCTTGGCTATATTAAAGGTTGGACTCAAGGACTTCTCTCGATCAGCATCCCTGTCTTCACCCTCCTTGTGCTTTTCCCAGGGATGAGGCAAGATCTGTTTCAGGAGGTCTGATTTCCCTCTCTCTTTAGCTTGTGAGTATTACCAGACAACTTTCCATGTAGTTCTTTCATTTCCACATGACATGTGAGCAGAAGCACTAATGGACTTTATTCCAGACTATGTCTTCTGGGATATTTGTATAATAAACAACGTTGGGAGGTAGAGATAGTTTTTCTTTCTGAGGTAAGCAGGTATTTTATTGTCCAGTATAGAAAAGATAATGTCTCTCTTCAGGGCCAAGATCAGGAGGGCTTATGCCCATTTAAAAAGATTTGGGTTTCCTAAGCTTAGGATCTCTCAGGTGTGAAGCAAACTCACTGTGTGTGCAGCATTCACCTGAGCCCCTTTCCATTGTCCCCATGGAACTTGGGCAGGCAAGAGAAACAGATGCCAGTGTGATACTCATGCTGTTTGCTGGACTGTGAATAATAAAGTACTTTGTTTCTGACCCAGGAGTCTCATGTTTTTGGTCAGCATCCATGAACTGTGGCTGACTAACTAACTTGATAGCTTGCAGGTAGGATAAATCCTCGGACCCTTCATAGCTCTTGGACCCTTCATAGCTCTTGATAGTCAACTCTTCACAAAAGGAGGCTGGTGGCTGTCCAGGACTGAGGGAAAACTTGTGTCTACTGGTAGGAGGCCAGTGTCATGCCTAGTAATGACCTGGGCAGCAACTTTCTCTCAGTGAGTTCATGCTCTGTCTTATCTATCCCTCCTTCTCACCTCTGTACCTCTTCCTGTTAGGATTTTCTTCATCTTGGGACCTTATAAGAGGAATAGGAGCTTTCTCTCCTCTTCTCTTCTCTTCTCTTCTCTTCTCTTCTCTTCTCTTCTCTTGGGGGTGGGAACTCTGGATTCCCACACCCTCTGATGCTCTCTGTTCTTTCTTTTTCTTCCAGCAGGTATGACTTGAGCTTCTTTTATTCCTTCTAATCCCGTCCTTGAGGATCCACTTGCCCTCATGCACCTATACCTTGTTTGGTCATTTTTGGGTCAGCTTCCACCCTCAGGAAAAGATGAATGTTCTAGGGATGCCAGCACTGAGGGCAGTCAATGGAGATCCTGGCCAAGTGTGAGGCACATGAAACCCTCCCTGGTTTTCCTCAGAACCTGCCTCAGGTTTCGGTAATGAGTGTCTGTCATAGCATCAGCCAGAGCCTCTGCCAGACAGGGTCCAGGCCTGCTGACTCTGCATTCCTACTTGCCTTTTGCTCTCCCACCCGGTAACCAGCACTGAGGCTGGCACACAATGGGGATGCCTACTGGCTCAGATGAACAAATGAAGTGGGTCAGACCCAAAGTCATTCTGTAGTGGGCAGCTGATGCTGCCCCTCATTAGCTTCTCTTTATTCCCATCCTACATTTTTCTTTTCCTCTTCTTCTTCCCTCTCCTCTCCCACTCATTCCCCTCCTTCTTCTTTGGCTTAAATAACATGAATATTTCTCATATTTATGGAGGCTAAGGAGTTGGAAATGAGGGTGTGGCATGGTCAGATACTGACGAGGGCTGCCTTCCTGGCTTGCAGATAACTGTCTTCTTGCTGTGCCCTCATGTGGAAGAGAGCAGAGAGAGCTTTATTTATCTAACTATGTCATGCTATAGCTCCTTTCCTAATCTGGTCTTCCAGATGAAAAATGCTGCCTTTAATCAGGACTAAGCAGTAAATCAACTAGCCCTGACTGAGCACGCCCAGCAATGACAGGGTATGGGCATGCTGGGCGGAGTTCAGAGCCCACCTACTAGGGGAGCATGGGAAGGAAGTGCAATGAACCCAGTCCTGCAGGGACAATGACAATGACAATGAGGTTGGTCAAGAGGCACCCAGGAAGGGAGAGGTCAGCAAGACTAGGGTGGTCAGGAGAGACTTGCCAGGAGATGGAAAATTGTGCTGGGCCCACTGAACCGTCAGCATTGGTCACAGATTGGAAATCTTGAAAAGTAATAGACATTTATTTGTACAGAGTGGCAAGACTTAAGATGGCCTTGGGTGGATCTACTTCCATACCTCTTGGTGTCTGAAGATATATTTTTGGATCCTCCCCTCCTCTGGGCCCTTCCTTGGTGCTCCCAAAGGGCAGACAGTTGCATTGGCTCAGTTCTTTCCATGAATAGGCATGCATTTCACCTGTTTTAGGTGCTAAAAGTTTGTCCTTTTGTAATGGATGAACAGAATAGATTAAGGAATGTGAAGAATCTTGGGAAGGTAGTACTTTCAACCTAAACTATTCCTGGACACCACTCAGTATTCATTCATTCACTCATTTGTTCATTCAGTTGACTCCGTGGATATCACTTAATGAATCCCTGTTCTGTGCTGGACTCTGCCAGTCCTGGTGACAGGTCCTGGCAGACAGTGGTGAACAGAACAGGCATGTTCCTGCTCTCAGGGAACTTGCAAGCTAATGAGGGAGACAGATGAGCAATAAATGCAAACTGTTATCATGCATTGCAGGGTGCTCTGAGAGTGAATAGTAGAAGGACCTATCTTAAGTTGGGTGGCCAGGAATAGCCTGGCTGTGGAAATGACATTCTTGCAGAGCTCTGGAGAGTGAGTACAATCAGCTGGATGATGAAAGGGCAAAAGCATCCTGGGAAGAACAAAGTGTGCTGGGCACCGTAACACAGACATGTAGTCTGAGGGAGCATAAACCAATGAACCAGCCAAATAATACCTCAGTGGTAGAAGAATCAGAGAAATGGGATGATCTAGGTCTCCTGTTTGACGAACATTCTTGCCCCCGGCTGGCTCCAGGCATGACTGCCCTGGGATGAGACATTAGAAGGGTGCCATGACTGTGAGACTGAAAGATAGGAAAGCACAGCTGGTTTTCCAGGCCCATGGTGACTACAGAGTTCTCACAGTGTCCTGTCTTACCCACTAATACATATTTTTTGCAAATGCCTTCGCCTAACCAGACTCTCTGGACTCTGCTTCCCATGGGTGAATCTTCCACTGAAATGGCACCTGCCATGGGGTTCAGAGTCTCAGTCCTGTAGCAGATCTCAGAGGGCAGGGTACCTGTTCTGGAGCTGAGACTCCACAGGCACCTGCCTCAAGGTTCAGAGGGCCGAACACTTACGGCAGAGCTCAGTGGGCAAAGGCACTTGCCCCAAAGTTCAGAAGGCAGGGCATATGGTACGCAGCACTAGTGTGTGTGTGTGTGTGTGTGTGTGTGTATGTGTGTGTATGTGGGTGCACACGCCGTGGTTGAGAGAAGCTCATTTAGTATTTTCTAGCATTTTCTCAGTTGAATGAGTGGTCTGTGGGTGCAGGAGCATGCTCATCTGTCAGTTTTGACAATACAACAGGGTGTACATTATTTATGCTAAAAATAGTCTGTACAAAGACTAGGCTCAGATGGCAGCACCAATGAAGTCTTAAAATTCTGCCAGGCCCCCTTCCCTGGGAGGTGATTGACAAAGTAATTTTCTGTTGTGCTTTAATAAACCAGAGCACATCATACACACCAGTGAGCCTTTGCAGCCCAATGACATCACTCAGGCCCTGTCCCAAGGCCTCCCTACCAGGGTGGTCCATTAACATACTCTCTCAGTGGGTTGTTTTTAGGGTGGTAGAGTCCAGAAACAAGGGTGGCTCTTGGTTCAGCACAGAACACCTGGAACCTAATGGTCTCCAGTTTCAGGTTGGAAACCTTTTTCCTAAGAGGAAGAGGTGCAAAGGAAGGAGTCAGGGAGAGATATAGATAGAGATGCAGAGGGAGAGAGAGAGAGAGAGAGGGAGAGAGAGAACAGAGAGCAAGAGAAGGATCTGTTCTATTCCTGGCAAGGGTAAGAGCAAAAGAAACAAAGCCATGGAAATTGCGTACATGAGTCTGCATTTGAATCTCTGCATCAGGACCACAGCCAAAGTAGGTAGCATTTATTTCATTAAAAAAATTTATTTATTTATTTTTAATGGGCAAATAATAATGGTGTTATATGTATGGAATATAATGTAATGTTATGATATATGTACATGTTGTGGGATGATCAAACCAGGCTAATCAACACATCTATCACCTCACATACTTTTTATTTCTCTGTGGTGGGAACATTTAAAACTCCATTCTTTAACAATTTTGAAATATACACTATATTATTATTAACTGTAGTTCCTTTGCTATGGAGTAGACCACCAGAATGTATGCTTCCTGTCTAAATGAAATGCTATTTCCCTTTTTCCTTTTTCCTGCCCACTTCCTCACTGTCCACTTCTGTAAGTTTTACTTTCTAAGATTCCACATGTGTCTTCGTTCATTCAGTACTGGTATAGCAAAATACCTAAGACTGGGTAATTTATTTATTTATTTATTTATTTATTTATTTTTTAAAAATGGTCTTTATTATAATTATTTATTTAATTTTATTTAGTCACTCATTTATTTTAATTTGACCAGAGAGAGATACAGAGGAGGAAAGAGAGAGAGGGAAAGTGAGAAAGGAAGCCACCAGGTCCAGGACTCGAACCATGGTCAGCCATGTGGGAGTGTCCAGCACCTTAACCACCACGCCACCTGCTGGTCCCAGACTGGGTAATTTATTAAGAGCAGAAATTTATTTTCTCATAGTTCCAGAGGCTGGGAAGGCTGAAGTCAAGGCACTGGCATTTTGGTTGTCTGGTGAGGGCTGCTCTCTGCTTCCAAGATGGCCTTCCAACCTTTGCCCTCTGGAGGAGAGGAATGCTGTGTCCTCGCACTGTGGAAGGCAGAAGTGCAAACCGACTGAACATTGCCTAATCCCCTTCAGGAGGGAGGAGTCTTCATAGCTTAATTACTTTGTAAAGGCCCACCTTGTAATAGCATCACAGTGACAATACCAGAATTTTGGAGGAACAGATTCAGACCATAGCACCATAGGAGTGAGATCATGTGTTTTCTGGCTTTTGGTTTCTGGCTTATTTCTTTTTTTAAAAAAATAATTATTTATTTCATTGTATTTATTATTATTTTAAAATTTGCTGTAAGGCATGTGTGCTTATCAGAGAGAGAGAGAGAGAGAGAGAGAGAAAGAGAAAGTGAGAAAGCAAGTCACCAGGTCTGGGACTTGAACTGTGGTCGACCATGTGGGAGTCCAGCACCTTAACCACCATGCCACTTGCTGCCTTCTTCCCCTCCCCGCTTATTTTGCTTAGCATAATATCCTCTGGATTCATCTACATTGTCACAAATGACAATATTTCTTTCTTTTTAAAGGCTGAATAGTATTCTGTTGTGAATATGTATCACATTTTAAAAATACATTCATCTGTTGATGGGCTCTGGGGTGTTTTCATGTTAGCTATTGTGAACAATGCTGCGGTGAATATGGCCATGCAAACATCTCATTAACAGACTGATTTCAATTCCAGAGGAAATGCTAGCTCATAGAATAATTCCATTTATTACTTTTTAGAGGACTGTTTTCCAAAATGGCTGTACTAATTGACATTCCCACCAACACTGTACTAAGATTCCCTTTTCTACACATCTTTGTTAACACTTGTAATCTTTTATCTTTTGTGTAATATACCTGCCAATTATTGAGGACATACTAGGTGCCAAGTCTGAGTTCTTTATCCAGATGATCTCTTGTGGCTTTTGCATTACAATTAAGCAGTACCAACATCAGAGGCAACAGAGGCTTCTAGAGGACTAGGTGTCCAGGGAGGGATCAGTCCCCTCTATAAGCAGAGAGGGGAAGGGAGAGGGGAGGTCTGATTCTGTGAGCTGTGGGCTAGGTGCTGATTGCTTTTTTATTGTCTCAAAGGTGGGAGCAAGAGGAGGTGGTAGGGATGGTTTCAGGTGGTGGGGGGTGGATAGAGGCTGATTTAGGGTGGCAAACTGAAGATTTCCAAATGATTCTTGAACATTTTTTGAAAGGCAGATGAAGGCACTTGCTTTTAAATTTAGCCACAGCATCCCCAAATCCCTGCAGTGTGTTTCGGATGTAGAAAGTGGGACAGCATAACTTCAGTTCCTTTCAGATTATGTCAAAGAAGACCAGTTCAGGCAAGCTGCCTCAGCTGTAAAACTGCACAGAACACAGAGCGGCTTGCAATAGATGCTTAATTATTCGTGCAACTAATTCGAGCCACTGCTTAGGGATGTACACCTGCCCTTGTGTGTGTATGTTGCTCAAAAAGTCAGTAGTTCTCTGTGTCAGTCGTAGTCCAGCATCCTCAATGCCTCATATGTTCCTTTTTAGATAGGCCTTTGTGGTCTGGGATCAGCAGGGGCAGGGGAGTGGGTTCTGCTTTTCTAAGGGACCTGTCTGATTTACTTAGATCTAAGATCCCTGGGCACGGGGACAGGCCAGGAGATTGAGTCTGGGCTACATTGGTTAAAAAAGTCACTGATACTCTGAACATCTGCAGCTCAGGGTCTCTCAGGGTAGCCAAACCTTTGGTGTCTTTTTAATGGTGTTTTTGGACAAAAAAAGGTAGAAGTGGGCCCTTTTGCTGGCTGGGGGGAAAATGCGACTTTCCTCCTTCATCTTCATCTTCAGGAGTGAACTGGAGAGAGCTGGAGGGTCAGCTGACTGCCATGGAGGCCAGGGCTCCTGCCTTCGCCCCGTGTTTGTCTGACGGTCACAGATTGCACCCTGATTGGAGCTGATCTTCCCCGAGGCGCTCTGCGCAGTGCCTGTTAGGCCGATCTTCCGTAATGTGCTGGGAGAGGCCCCGTGTCAGTGCTGTTCCCAGGCAAGCCTCTCTGTTCTTTGTCTGCCGTATCACAGATGCTCCCTGACACCAGCGATATGCTTGAGCTTGTGGTAGCTCACTTGAGGGCCACCTGGCAGGCAGGACTGAGTCAGCGGAGGGTCTTGGATGACCTGGGAACCAAGGGAGGAGGCCTTCTAGGCCACAATAGACCCTGACTCCAAGCAGGAGGACTTCTGGTAAAAGGCAGGTGTCCTGCTGTATCAAAGACAGCTGAGCTCTCAGCCAGGGCTGGTCTGCCCTGGGTTACACCAGGAAGGCCCTGTGGAGGGTGACACCTGCAGGATGTCCCCAGGTACCTCAGACTCGTTTGCTCAAGCTATCAGTTGGCTTTCACTTAACACCACTGTGTGCACTCAAAATGGTCCTCCAGGACAGGGTAGAGACAGGCAGGGGTCAGGAGACCTACATTCCAGTCCTGGCCCTGCCATGTGGTCTTGAACAAGTCTTTCTGGACCTTGACATTCCCAGCTGTAAAGCCAGAGGACTGGGCTACAAGATTTCCACGAGTTCTCCTCTCTGACATTCTAGTTCCTTCTTACCCTTCAACTCCTTGTTCCTAGATCCAGCATGGAATTAATCGTATCGTTGGTGCTCGATAGATAAATGCTCATTGGCCAGCATAATGCTCCAGGCCAGACCTCTGAGCATGAATGGTCTCTCAGCCTTACTTTCTGCCTTCTCCAGGATGGCAGGGTACATACCACCTCTTCCCCTCCCTCCAGAGAACTAGCCACTCTAGTTCAATCATTCACTCACTTGAAGGATGCCTGCTGTACACAAGGCCCTGGGCTCTTTGGCTTATGAGGATGCAGAGATGAAAGAGGCACCACTCCCCTCAGTTGCTACCCCTGCCTGGTCCAGGAGGAAGTCCCAGTCTCATCTCCTGGTCATGTGGGCATCACATTCAGTTGAGGAAACATTTGCAACCTAGGGCATCCTGACTGTGCTCCATCTTCCCAAGGTCTGCTAGGGCAGAGGTTCAAAGTCTCTTCTGGGGCTTTAGCCAGGAGCAGTCAATTACATAGCCTCTTGTTCCTCAAAGCAGCATCGGTTCATCAGCAGTTTGTTAAAAATGCAGGATTTTGAGACCAGCAGTTAGCATAATGGCTATGTTTTGCTGGACTCCCACGTAGTCGACTGTGGTTCGAGTCCCGGACCCGGTGTCTTAAACTCACGCCAGGTGCGTGTGCGTGCGTGCCCAAGATCCCGAGAGGAGAATGGAGGAGAAGGGATTGCGGCGTGGCCATCCCCCCCGGGGGGTGATTTCTCGCTTTCTGTCTCTCTGTCTCTCTCTGTCTTTCTGGCGAGCGCACGCGCCCTTTAGCAAAATCCTCTCCCCCCACCCATAAAAAAAGGCAGGATTTTAGCTCCATCCCAGGCACACTGAATCAGAATCTGCATTTTAACAAGACCCCAGGTGATTTGAATGCATGTTTATGTTTTCCAAGCCCTGGTCTGGGCTCTTTTTCCTAGACACAAGGCTCAGGGCTCCGACAGTCCCTCTACAGCCCTGGGCTGCTATGTCTCTTTTAGGTGGTACACGTGTTCTTGCTGAGACCTGTGGGTGAGAGACTCAGGTCTCCACACTCTTCTGAGAGCACACAGCTGGATGTTGACTCCCTGGGTGTCTATATTTGGTGAGTTTGGCTTACAGGGAACGAAAATCTATCCTTCTTTTGGACCTTCATTCATGTATTTGCAGAAAGGCTTCCTAGGTTTCTATTCCTACTAGACGATGCCTGAAGAAATGCATTTCAACCTTCCCCCTATAAACACACACACACACACATATGCATGTACACACAAACACACACATGTGCATGCACACACAAACACACACAGCAGGGACTGGGGAAGAGAGATGCAAACACATAGACAGTGGGAAAGCCTTTTAAAATGAGATTTCTTATATCATGGGTTCCCCCTCTTAATTCATGATAGAGTGTGTGTGTGTATGCTCACATGCAAGTGGGAAAGGGATGTGTCTCTGGCCATCCAGGCCAGGGATTGAACTGTGGTCACCATGTGAGACCCAGCTTCACCTGAGCAGTGCACTACCATTGCACCATGGAGTCAGCCCAATACATCATGAATTTTCCACTGGAGTCTACAGTTTAGTTTCGAGGGGCATCTGTGAGCCCCTAAATTAATATGCGCAACACATATTTATGTGCACGTTCCTGGTGAGAGAGAAGATCCATTGGCTTTTCTAGATTCTTGAAAGAGTCTGTGACCTAAAAAAGCCAAAGAACCCTTGGTCTTGGTCCAAGCCTGCTTCTTGGGATTTATTTAACACCTTGCTGTTTGGAGACAAATCAGGCACTAACTGAAGGTTTCTTTATGAAAACAACTTCTATGCTGCCAGTTAGGCGTGACTTTTCTTTCCTCTCTCTGCTCCTCTAAATTTCTCTTTGTTCTTCCTATTATCTCTATCAAGGGCTATTTTCAAGGCTGATTGGAAACGGAGAGTGGGTCTGGCAGCACAGTGACAGGAGAGAATGTTTGCCGGAAAAAGCAGGGGCTCTCGTTGAGAGCAAGGGCAATTAGCCCTCAGAATTGGCCCATATTCCTTCCTTTCCTTCTTTTTATAAGTGAACCAGTGAAGCCATTTTCTAGAAAATGGCAAAGAGCAGATTCAGGCCTGCAATTTCCTTGTCTCTGCCCAGATGGATGTTCTGGGACAGGAGCCATGTCACCGTGCTCTGGACTGCACTGGACATTCTGGTCCCAGGGTTTGATTGTCTATTCATCTAGCCAGGGTTTTGCTATGCCATGGGTGGGGTGCACCTCTGGGGTCAGTCTGTACCCTGTAGCTTCAAGACTAGCCCTACCACAAAGAAGTGAGTTTATCACCTGAAATAGTTTGTCTCCAGTCTCTGGCCCTGCCCTTGCCCCTTTAAACCATGTGAATACAGGAAAGTCACCCATGACATTAACACTGCAGCCAGATACACTTCCCAGGACACTCTTCTTGGCTCTGGCTTCCTAGTTGCTAACCCTAAGGTGGCTAGCCCTCTTGTCTCTGGATGTAGGAGACTAGCTCCTTGTTCTTGAAGACAGAAATGGAGTTCTCTACCTTTGAACTATGGCTCTCCTGAGAATGTGGTGCTCATTCCTCTCCACCTTCTCCACCCTTTCAAATATTCCTATTCCACTCTTATAACCAGTATCCTTTACCCAACCTCAGCACCTTGCAAGACTTTGCCTGCTTGTCAGGGGAGATCAGTCCAACAGTCTTCATGTCAGCCAATGAGTTTTACTTACTCCCTCCAAATGCACCTTTGCATCTTTGCCAACACATCTGCCACCTTCCTGATCTTTCTACGTAATCCTCTCAGAGTCCTTTAAACTTCTACTCCTCTTACAAAGATGGTATCTCATCTGGAATGGATTTGCTCAACCTCCTTTCAGGTTAGAGTTCTTCCAATTGTGAGGGAGCCTTCCAGCCTCTGAACTCCTTGTTTACTCAACACACAGCCTACCCCATTGTTGGGGCCCCTGGGCCCCTAGAAGTGACTTCTTATGGGGAGCAAGACCTGTTTCTGCATCCTCTTCACACTAGCACGTGTTCTCTGGGACTACACAGTGGTTAGGAGCACAGGGTTTGGAATCAACTGAGTGAAGCTTACATTTTAACTCTCATTTACTGGCTGTGTGACCTCAGGAAAATCACTTAACCTCTCTAAGCATGAGTTGTCTTGCTGTTAAGTGGGGCTAATAATCATATTGTTTAAGAAGATTATCGTGATGACTGAAGATCTGTGAGATGCAGAGTGGGCACACATGTGGGAAGAGCAGTACTTGGGATCATTTACTTTCTGCTTCCCCTTCTCATTTGGGCTTAAATTGCCTTTTTTTTTTTTTTTTTTTTAAATCTACTTCTCAGGTGTGTGTCTGGTCCACTGAGCTGCACTGAGACGCTGAGGTCTTGGAGGGAAGAGAACAACAGCATCCCTCTCTTCATTTCATTGTTTTTTTTTTTTTTTTTTTTTTTTTTTGAGAGCTTTTTGCTATAGGGCACATGCGCTCACCAGAAAGACAGAGAGACAGAGAGATAGAAAGACAGAAAGTGAGAAATCACCTCCCAGGGTGGAGGACATGCCACAATCCCTTCTCCTCCATTCTCCTATTGGGATCTTGGGCATGCGGGCACACATGCATACAGTGTGAGTTTAAGCCACCAGGTTTGGGACTCGAACCACAGTCGACTACATGGGAGTCCAGTGACATAGCCATTACGCCAACTGCTGTTCCCACTTCATTGTTCTTAGGAGAGCTGTATGCACCATACATACTTATCAATGGGTGCTTGATTGAATCAAACCAATAAGGAAACACTTGGCCCATAAGTAAATTAAAGCAACCTTGTAGATAGTTCAGATTCAACCTTGATTAGCTAAATCTGGTAGGTTTGCACTGAATGGGACAGCAGTTATTCTCCAAACCACGTCTTCTGTTCCTACATGGCTTGCAAAAGCATAAAGGTAGGACTCAGTCTTCTGAAGGAGGTGGGGACACTCCCAAACCTCTCCTGGGAAGCATTGCATTCAGAGCTGGGCATCTACCTAGTGGCAGCGAGGCACTGCCAATCTTAGAGGCATAGGGAGGGCTTTGCAATGCAGCCAGTCCCTGCCTGGAATCTGCGTGAGGGAGCTGTGTGGAGGAAATGCTGGAGGTGTCGGCGCTGTGCAGTGTTGCTTGTGATGGCATGGTGAGATCACACAGGCTGTTGGCAGAAATAGGTGCAGGGAGCCAAGGACCAGAGCCTGACGAATCCAGTGGTCAGAGGGTGCCTGTCTCACTGCCCCTGTCCTGTGGCATCGTGCTTACTGTGCCAACACACAGAAAAACAGACCCCAAGTGGAGGTTGCCAGGAACACCCTTCTAGTACTTAAATTTTCTGCCGCCTGCTTTTCACCAGACCCTGGGCTTGCGCTAACATCCACGATGCCTGTGAGATCCTCTAACGTGGAGGTTTATTAGCGTCTGAGCCTCTGGGGGTGAACTCCCTGAGAGGAGGCTGTGGTTTTATTTCCATGTGATCAAGCCAGACTGTGGGGAAGAAAAAAGTGTGGAGATTAAGAACTGCCTGCTTTAACGAAGAAAACGAATCTTTCATAGTTTATGTGCCACCCAGGCCTCTTGCCGTGAGTGGGTTTGTATTCAACTAAAACATTTTATTTTATTTATTTATTTATTGCAAAAGAAATTGGATCAGGGGAACATTAAAGGTGGGGGAGCGAAATGCATAAAGCAGAACTCACAGCAAGGCACAACCTTGAGCAAGCACTGCTCACAGACCAAGGAGAAAAGCAACTAATTAGTGTGGCTCTCCCTGGGCTCTCAGATGCGAATTCGCAATGCCTTCCCTCACAGTACTGCCTGAAGTGAAAAGGGAAACAAAACTCAAACGGGGCAACGTCCTGGAGAACTAGCCGTGCTCACCTGCCTCACCTGGTATATGTCTGCTGGAAAGGGTCCTCACTTTTGCAATGACACTTGAGCCTGGCCCTTGTGGTGGGGAAACTGGGGAAGGCCCTTCTGCCCACTTAGTGGAAGGGCAGCAGCCAAGAGGACTGAAATCTCAGCCAAAGGCAACCTGAGCCCGAGCCAGGGGTATCTCATCAGCTCTAATAGCTCATCTGTCAGGGGCTCGTGAGGACGGAGTTGAGGTGCTAAAGCCCTTCTACGACCAGGCCTAGAATAATGGAAGATCATCCCTAAGGACTCCGAGGAACCTGGGCATCTCAAGCTCCCTGCCAAACAGACCAGAGAAGACCTGGGGCAAAGAGTCTCTGGAGTGTGGCAAGGGGCTTCTCACCAGGAGAGGGCAGACATGACAGCAAAGCCTGGCAGGGGGTCCCCCATTCTCTTTCCTTATCCACCAGCTAAATGGATAGTACTTCAAGGAACCAGCAGGGAGCATGGTGGGCTGCAAGAGGGGGAGACCTTGGGCTGCAAGAGGGAGATACCTTGGGATGCTGAGTTGCTGTTGAGGAGAGCCACCCAGGAGAGCAAATGGACCGTTGCATGAGGGGTAATTGAGAAATCAATGTTTATTGCGCTAAGCCACAGGGATTTGTGCCAAGGACCAGCCTCAGCGGGGGTGGGTTGACTTGACCGAGGCAGCGCAGGAAGGAAAGACTGAGGCCTTGGTGTCTTTTTCGTGCATGTCCTGAGTTGGACACTCTCAGAGATCGCTCTCTGTAGAGTGACAACTGCTAGGAATCATCGTGTCTTTTTATTGAAAGTGTGATACATGCAAGTGAACAGGTGAGGGGCTACGTGTTCTAATGATCAGTTCATAAAGTTTTAACAATAGGAATCATAGATTCCATTCAGGGTTTGATTAAGGGCAGGTCTATTAATCATCGATACAGTTTAACAATTGTTTGATTGATGTAAGCAGGTTTTTGGGAACTTCAAGGAATGCAGTTTCGGGAAACAGCTCCAGCAAGCAGAGTTAATTATCAGCCGATGCTCAGCGGCAGCCGTCTTGCGATTACTAAGTGCGATGCTAAGAAAAGAAAATCTCAAGTATAGGTATTAGTTCTTATGGATCTCAATAAAGAATGATACTTATATAATTCTATAGGGACCTAAAACTTAATTCAAGGAATCCTAATATATCTATCTATTCTAAAGGGGTGAAACTATTGTTCACTTGGTGAGGGTAAGGGGATACTTTAAACAGCTTCTTCAACTGGCAGTACCGGGTTTTCTTAAGTCAAATGTAAAGTGATTAACAAGTAAATGAAAAACTTTAAAATGGGTTTGAGGTGTAGCCTGTGGCGCCACTGTTATGTATTTTGTTAGAACATGAGCTACCGTGTGGGGCGAGAGTGTCCTGGGCCAGTTTCGGCCTAATCCTGTTGTATGTAAAGAAAAGGTTGCTTATGTTAAATGTGACTTGAAGGACCTTCCAAAGGTCAAGAAGATTTTTTCTGCCTAGATGGAACTTCAGCACACCCTCCATTGTGACCTCAGGGATGAAGCATTGTAATTAACAGTAGGTGATCAGGGCAAAGGGGAGCGGTTGGGGGACTTTCGGGAAATCTTACCACATACTCAAGATGTATGAGAGAGCTATGTAATTCTTTTATAGTAGTATATCAGGGAGTCAGAGGGGGGTCGCTTCCCAGCAAGGCTACCACAGTCTTCAGAGCATACAGCAAGCGGCCTTGCCAACATGCTGAGTCGACCCAAGCTTTTCTCATAGGTGGTGGTGGTGGTGGTGGTGGTGGTGGTGGGGGTACAGCAGCGGCCTTGCCAATGTGCTGAGCCGACCAAGGCTGTGCTCAAAGGTCGAGGGCTCAAACAGATCCTAGGGCCCCACCGGGTCGGACTCCTCCAGATTTGGGTTGTTCATTACAACAGTTAGCTTACTCTGCCTAATGCCAGGCTTAACTCTACTTGCGACTTCACCATGCAGACGTAACTTGGCCTAGAGACAAAACTCATTCATTCAACAAACACTCTGAGCACCAATCATGTGCAAAGCAGGCAGTGGGGAAACCTTAGGATCCCTAAGGGACAATGAAGGAGAGAATTTCAGGGTAAAGGAGAGGTCACAAAGATTGGGATGAAGCCCCACCAAGTTGGGTGAGCACACACTGGGCCCAGATTTGGGGAGAAAGACATTGTCCTCATTTTGCTCAGTGTGCTTGGTAGGAAGGGGTGAGGACAGGTCAAGGAAGTGCTTCCAGCAACCTGCCAGGGGCCTAGCTCAGAGCTCGAGCTGGCCACAGCCTGGGGGTGGGGGGTTGCTTTATGTGTCCCCTACCCTCCTAAGTCATTCTTCAGCTTCCTTCCAGGGCCACCCTGGAGGTTGCAGCACATGCATCTTTAATTTTTTCAATTAACAACAATATAGAACAAATGGAGTGGAGTTTTAATTATTCATAGTTCATTTAGGAATAAAATCTTTGTAAACTAAAGGAAGAGAAGGGCCATATTACCTGTTCTTAAAAAAAATGGACAGTGATGAAGGAAAGAAAATCTACTCATTGAGCTGATTTTTCTAAACTTTCCCTTTCTTTGTTCCATGTTAGAGATGAGAGACAAGTGGGGGAAATTGCCCCCTCTGCTGGCAGGCCAGAGGGCTGCCTTTACCCTCATCCTGGCCAGGTCACTGATGCACTCACCATGTGACTGACAGCTTATCACTGTCCCCTGCTGTGTCCGTAAGAGTTGTCCCTGCCAAAAGTCTTGAACTGACCAGGGCCACTGGTAGAGTCATCTCGGAGCCTGTGTGTGGACAAATACTGACAGGGCACCTGTGGATGTGCACATGCCTGGGTACCAAGGACCCCTGCCCACCCAGAACAGGCAGGAAGGCACCAGTAAACATATACATTTGTACACACATGTACATCGATACATAAACACGCACACACATGCATCCATTCACAGACAAGCCAAGAATCCTCAGTTGGAAGAGGCAATTAGGGATATTAGGGGGTCTACATTTTATGGTTTAAAAGTCCAGATTCAGAGAAGGGGCAGCCAAGATAGACAAAGGAGTCAGACCAGGCTGCCCCCGAAGTCAGCCTTGACAGACAGGGCTTACATGAATGTGGGAAAGAAGGGAGGATGTTAGGGAGGTGGGAACTGCAGGAGCAGAGTGCAGAGGTGAGTGGGGGTGAGACTGGTTTCAGAGGGTGGAGCAGCAAAGACTGCTCTGTGGGGTATGGCTCCATAATGGGATCCCGGCTGTGATTTCTCTGACTTCTCTGCTCTTTCTCTGGCCTAGTCCTGCAGCACTTCCTGCCTGGTCTCCCAACTTTCTTCAACCTGCAAGTCTCTCTTTGAGGAACCTGTTGGTGGGGGGGTGGGATCTGTCATTTGTTGAGCCTCTTGAGTGACTCCACATCATTGGCAGGGTGTGTGCCCCTGTTGCAGACACCAGCCAAGCTGAGCTCCCAGTTCTGGCTCTTCTGTTCTTGGGCCATTGCATGTGCTATTTCCTCGGTGCAGACAGAGGAACAAAGACATGGTCGCAGGGCTCTGGGTGGGGACAGGTTTTCCCAGTTGTCCCTGAGACATCAGCAGGTGCCATTGCTAAGATTGAACACTCACAGGCTAAAGATGGAGTTTGCTGACAATGGGGACCAGGCACTGCCCTCAAGGAAGAACAAATTCTGACCCCAGAAGGCAGACAGAAAAGAGGGAGAGTGTGGCCTTGTCCCAGTGGACATGACTGCTGAGTTTGTGGTGAGACGGCCTCTCCTCTGCTGCCTGCTCCCTGCTCAAAGCCAAGTGAGAAGTCTTCAAGAGAGATGCTTGCTGGGCCCAGTGCTGGCATCTTGGTCTTCAGTGGTCAAGACTGCAGAAGGCAGCAAGAGAGATCTTGGGAGAACTTGACCCATGGCTAAGAGTTTTAGGATATATCTGACTATAATCTGCAGTTCCTGATTCTGCCTTGGCCATGGAACTGCTGTCAGTGGTGGCTCAGTGATGTCCTCTGAGGGAGGGTAGAGTGTGGTCTGCTGATGGGGACAAAGGGACCTGTCCCTGCCATGGAGGGAGCTGGGCTGACCCTGGGCACAGTCACCACCTGCCCCTCAACACATACGTAGATACGTAACAGCCACAGCCCTGGCCAAGGAAACCCTATGGAGGGAGATAAAACTAGGGAGATCTCCCCAGGCCACACTCCACGCTCCGTCTCCACACTCTCCCTAACTTGTTTTCAGAAAAAGTGGGGGACCATGGTCCCTCCCCTCCCTGGCAGCCATCAGCCTGTCTGTTATGGGTTTAAATCAGATGAACGCCTGCAGGCTCGACCAGACTTTCATAACCGAGAGTGACCAGACGGCAGTGGGATCCGCTCGAGATGTCATTACGTGACAGGGAACGGTTTTTGACAGAGCCCAGCTGAAAGTAAAGATTGGAAAAAAATAAAACACGTTCATGATTATACATCATTGAATGGAGGCTGCTTAATAAACCGTGGGTGGACCTGCAGAAATGCCCTGTATACCCACACAGGTGCTCGTGGTGGGCATCTCTTTGATTGGTTGGTGCCAGATCAGCTGCTAAACATTCTATCACCCCAGTAGTACAGGTTAAATCACCACGACTAGAAATGCCCACCAAGACAGTGAAAGTGGAAATGACCACAAGAACAATCAAACTATTGTAATTCCAGGAACAGGCAGGCATTGTGCATAGACATAGCTGTGAACTTGGGAAGTCGTGGGCAGGATCCCTGATACTGGCAATCTTGAATAGATTTAAGCTCAGAGCACAGAGCACAGCTTGGATGCAAAGTCTTGAACCCAAAGATGCAATGAGGAGAGGCAGGGTCAGGCATGCACTCCAATGACAGGCTGCGGTCACAGGACAGCCCAGACAGAGTCTCAACATAGGCACGCACATACACCACCCATCTCAGACAGACACCAAAGCGTCCTAGATCTTCCTGCCTGAAGCTGTCTAGAGAGGGCATTTCAGAGGGATGAGGCTTCTTATATTCTGGGGAATAACAAAGGAACCCAGGCCCTTCAGGTCTGCTGCTTATTCCCGGCCCCCTGGCTTCTCCTGTCCCCAGGAGGCTGGCATGTTTACTCTGATCGGTCTGGGATACACTTACAGAGCCTCGTTCACGGTGTGTTAGACATTCCGTGCAGGGGCAGGAGACCCAGAGAAGATGCGGGAGAGTTTCTGTCTGGCAGTGCCTCTGGTTATTGTCAGTGTCATGCATGCTCACGGATATGTGAGCAGGCTCCTGCTGAGTGGGGACTGGAGGGCTCTCAGACAGAAAGCCACCGTGCTAAAGTGGCTCCTCTAAGGAGACCACATCCCTGGCTTTGCCCCATTCTGAAATGATGGCAGTGCTCACCCCAGCCACATGTTTGTCAACAGCCGAATATGGAGAAGGACTTTCAGTGTCAGTGTCAATCGTTGAAGTAAAAGAACAGAGATTAGAGGTACTATTAATACATGAATAATAGTAGCCTGGGTTCTGATTCTGTCTTACTTAGATAACAATCTCTGCTCTGGTCCAGTTCAGACTCTTCATCCTGCCTGGCTGTCCCTGGGCTGAACTCGTCTGGTCAGCTCTGAATTTGAGCATTTGGACCTGGAGAAAACCCTGTCCTGCTTCTGCACTTGCTCAGAGGTCCTTTATGTATTAGATCTTGGTTGTTCCATTTGCTGAAGAACTTTGCATCCTTGGAGTTCCCTCCACACCTGGCTGTGATCTGCCCTCTTTGCTGTGGGTCCTCTCTGCCAGCTAGTGTGATATCATGACACTTGTCACCTGGAGGCCCTTCATTCACCAGGTGCATGCAGGTATGCACATCAGTAAGGTACCGGATGAAGTCCAGTCTGTACCGTGTCCCTCCTTCAGCAGACATGGCCGTCAGAGCCATTCTTGTGTACACCACGACTCTCTTCATCAGCACTAGACCTTTAAGGGTGTTTGGTCGATTCTTTTCACTTCCTGGGCTCATGTCCACTGAGAGTGTGTGCGGATCTGTGAAACCAGCTTCCAGAGTCTCTGTTACGTACTGCAGGGTCATGGCCGTGGCTTGCAGTGGATTCTAGGGAGGTAGCTGGGACTTCTGTTTCCCTTGTACTCTGGCCAGCTCCTTGATTTATGAGGGATTTCTGGAGGACATTTCTTTCTCCATCCAAACTGGGAGTGTCCAGCACTTTAACCACTATGCCACCTGCTGGTCCCATTCCACAAGTGCAAATTATGCCCTTTGATCTCAGAGTTACTCTAGGGACCCAAAGAACTCTTTATCTAGGACAGGTTCTGAGTATTGATGACTGAGTAAATCCTCCAGGATTGAGGGCTGCCACTGAGGGCATGCCCATGATCTGAGAGATTTTCTCTGGCATTTAAGTTCAGCCTAGAGGGGAAAAACAAACCAACAAACAAACAACAGCAACAACTACAAAAACCTTTGAGGCTGAGATAATTAAACCTACTACTGCTATTACCTGTGAACTATCCCTGCACGTTTTGGTGGCACCCGGGAAGTGTACCTTGGATAATAAAAACTGAACTGTACCATCTAAAGCTCCTGAGTTACCTGTCCCACTGTATGCTATGCCCCTGTGTCTGGCATAGAATAAGGCAAGGGAGAAAGAGAAACTCGATCGTGCTTCGAGATCCTGCTTTTCATTTGAGTCTCTTGTTATGATCCCTGTCTTTCTCTCCTCTTGGTTTCCAAGATGCTCCCTTGAGAGGTGCCTCAGACTGCGCAACATTATTTATTGTATTGATCATTTGTAACATCCCCCAAAGGCTCTATGTAGAGGAAAGTGACTGGTCCTAATGGCCCAATTAGGTTTATTATCTTCTGGCTCCTGATGTAATGTTTCTGCTGCAGCCTCTGTAGCCAAGGGAAGGAGCCTGACATGGGGATGGAGCCAAGATGGGGAATCTGGAGGGCAGACATATGCCCTAGCTCTGTCACCAGTGAACAGGCTGACCTTGGTGAGATTTTCCTCCTTTTGATCTTGGTCTCTCAATTCTAAAATCCATAAAGTATGTTGATTGAGTCCTGGAGCAACGGACTGAATGTATTGCGTGGATTATCTCATTGAAATCACGCCACAAACCTATGAAATATGTATTGTACCTTTTTTATAGATGAGGAACCTGAGGCTCAGAGGGAGCCTCGTGAAGTGACACGTTCTCAAAGCTGGGAAACAATAGGCTGGGTTTGAACCTAGGATGTCTGAGTGTAGAGTCAACAGTCACCCTCCATGCTCTTGCCTCTTTGGCTACTTTTTGGAAGCCCTTCCAACCTGGTCAGAGAGAGATGGGCACTTGCTGTAAATGCTGAGGCTATCTCGGCAGCTCCCATTCTTTGCATCAGGTATGCAAACATTGCAAGACCTAGCTCATCTTGGGTTCTGTAATTAAAAGACTCTGGCTAACCCTTCAAGTGTGCTGCCTGGAACTCAGAATCTATTTATATTTATATTATATTTGTATTTAAATTCCCCTACTAAACATAATGTATACGTGTATAAATATATTTTTATTACTTGATAAACTGGGTTGCCCCTCATCTCGCCTTTTCCTCCTACCTTTTCTGTTTTAGCTTGCCCTGTAGGGGCTGCCAGCTTGCGCCCCCCCCACCTCCCCCCAAGCCTGGCTGGAGCTGGAAGCTAATTCTGTTTGCAGTGGTGGTCGCTAGAGACTTTTAAGCATGGCAGCAACATAATGAGATGAGTATTTATGGACGATCACTCTGGAGGCAATAAGGGGCAGGCTGGAGTAGGGAGACTGACTATAGGGAAGAGGCAAGGAGATATATTTGAAATGTGTTTTGGAAAAAGAACTGCAAAGATTTTAGGCATCTTTCAGCAGAGGTTTCCTTGCTGTTACCTATCAGCCCCATGCCCAGACCCTGCTCATTGAGGATTTCTTTGGAGTCTGGGAGCCTGCAGTTTTCCTTCCTGGTCCTCTCCTTCCCTCTTTTTCACTCCATTTGCTGGCTTAAAAATCAAGAGCCCAGCCCAGGTGCTCCGGGCTTGGGCCATATTGGTGTTGGGAGATCCTGGCACTGTGCAATTTTGCCCTTTCCTTTATCATACCATAGTATTAGTGCCTTTCCAATTCAGTGTACACATTTAACAAAATAAGGGTGGCCTCTCAAACCGAGTGGCCCTGGTGATTGGTGGCTGCCTTCACAGTCCCTGAAATGGAGCCCAGGGTTCTGTGAGGAGCAGGAGGATGCTTTGTCCTGGGTCTCTGGAGGCTGAGGGGTGGGACCAAGGGCTGCCAGGTGCACTCTAATGATTGTTTTCACTGAAGAATTTTGGACTCCGCGCTATACAATTTTCATCCTTTTTGCAAAATGGATGATAATTTGGGTCTGTCTTGACTGCCGGTTTTGCATTGCTAATACTGGTGGGAGGAGGGTTTTGCCCAAGTTCTCTTAAAATATGAGAATTTCAGTCCAAAATATGTGAATTTTTAATTGCAATCTTGGCAGCCCTGGGTGGGTTTTGTGTGTAGCATCTGTTCCTTCCTCCCTGTTCCTCTGTAGTCTATGCCTTGCATCCCTTTTCTTTTTATGCCTTTTCCTGGGCTAGGGCTGCCCCCTTTTTTCTGCCCTCCCTCCCTACGCTAAGCTTTTCCCAGCAGCCTGGACTGAGCTCTGCTTCTGCCCCAGGGCAGGATCAGCGAGTATGCACTGCCAGTGTTTCCATTACGAATGCTATTTTCCAGGGGCTCTTAACCAAGTTACACACATTTGTTTGGGCCTGAAACCTGGCTTTCTGGGCAAGGTCTCAGACCTCGCACAGTCTTGTGGTTCAGTGTGAAATCTCATTACTGTCAATTCGGCCATTTTCCTGGTTGAGAAACTAGGCAGTCATCGTGTTCAGATGCTGTTTTAGTCCTCATGTTTGCACTGCAGGGGCAGCAACTGTTAAAGAAACGCCCTCCTCTCTGATCCTGCCCACCCTGCCAGTGATCAAACATGGAATGTGCTGCTGTTGTCAAGAAGCCTGAAAATGCACGTTACTTCTCAAACTCCTTCGCTTTACACAGCGATGTGGTCTGACATTTAAAATTAATCCACGCGGTAAAGTTATTAACGTCTGGATGTTAGCACTGGAATATCCACAGTGACCTCTCCTCCCACGCTGGTGTTTGCTTGTTGAGAATTCCTAGGCTGTGTTGGAGCCAAGAGGAGCGCAGACAGCCTTACTTTTTATTAATTCCGATACTGGACCTCGCCTTGGGAGATCTCCAAGCACTCTGTAGGAGCACTTCGATTTCTCCAGGCAATAGCTGGAGGAGCCATGAGCTAGCTATTGCAAATGTCAAATAGGCTGCTTCTACCCAGAGAGAAAATGAAGACCCGAGAGAAGCCAATGGGATTTTTGGTAGCTGCTGGAGAAGCACTGTTCCGGAACTGTAGCGAACACTTAGACCACCATGGCTATAGGGCATGAGCTCATACCTGCCTGTTTCTGGATGTCCAGGTGGCTGCTCTGTTTCATGTCATGGCGATTGACCATCAAGTGCCCTATATCTAACCAAGGTGACCAGAGGCTGGTCCCTCTGGCCGTGCTTGTTCACATCACAGGGATGTCCACACACATTAGCCTCTGTGTGACTTACTATTGATGAAGTCATAGGAAGGACTTTAGGAAGCATGCTCACTAACTTTTCTGGCAGGGAAGCTATGTTAGAAAGCATTCAAGAAGGTGGGATAGTATGAACAAAAGAAGGGTGGCAATAAAGGAGGGAGACTACTGAGGAAATATGTAGCATCATTTAACAAAAACAGGGGTAACTCTGAAGGAGAAATTAGAGGATGGAGGGGGAGGGTTTTGCAAGAACCAGTCCATGGAGGACCTTAATGTCAGTTGGAAGTAGATTCTAGATGGAATCTTTTGAGGTCTTCTCAGTAAGCAGATGTCAAGTCACATGATGCGTGTTCAGAAGATTAATATGACAGTGGGTTGAAGGATAAGTGGGGGTGGTACACTGAAGCTGGTTATGACCAAGCAAGACTTCTTGGCACTATGCTTTCTCCTTTCTGGTCTCTGAGCCCCTCAGCTTTCTGGCTGCTTTCCTCCTACCTCTATTATCCACATTTCTCGTCCTCTTTCACTTGCTCAGCCTGCCCCTAAGAATTCTAGGCAGGACCAGCAGATGGAGTAATGGTTTGGTGCTGGACTCCCATGTCGTCAACTGTGGTTCAAGTCCCAGACCTGGCGACTTAAAACACATGCCAAGTGCATGTGTGTGTGTGCCCAAGATCCCAAGAGGAGAATGGAGGAGAAGAGATTGCGACATGCCATCCCCCCCCGGGGGGTGATTTCTCGCTTTGTGTCTCTCTGTCTCTGTCTCTCTCTGTATCTCTGGCAAGTGCATGCACCCTATAGCACAAATCTCTCTCTAAAAAAATAAAAAAGGATTCCAGGCTTTATCAGGATTCTGTCCTCTGATGAATAGCGATCTCGCTCTCTGTGGTGGTCTTATCCACTGTCACAGTCCCAATTGCCGTCCCTGTGCCATTGCCTTGCAGCAATGCATCTCCTGTCAGGCTCTCTTCTGAGCACCTGACTGCGCACCCTCCTGGCCCACCCCCTCGAGCAGCCTCATCAGCAGGGGTGTCGTATCCATACCTTTGAGCCACCTTGGAGGGCTCAGCACTTAATTTTATGACAAGCTCTCTCTGGCTTTGGCAGGTGTCCCATCTTTGCTCCTCCTATGTACTACTCAGCGTGCTTAAGTCTCTCTCTTCCTTGGATCCTTAAAGTTGTTGACACCTCTTGCTTTCTATCGCTGCTCCTCTGTTCATACTTGTCCATCTCTCCCTTATGTGCCACTTTCCCCTTCATCTCTGCCTGTAGAAATCCTTCCTTACCCAGAGCAGGTTCAAATGTCAGCTTCTCCAAGGAGCTGCTCCTTCCTCAGATCCCCATCACCTTTCTCTTGCTTTTTCTTGATCAGTTACAGGTTGGAGTCTGTACCTGGAAATGAATTCTTCTCCCTTTTCTGTCTCATTTCAGAGTGGCTGTTGGTTCAAGCTCCTGGACAGTGTGACCCTCTGGGGAGCAGACCATCTTGTTTAGAAGAAGTAGGTTTTGTCCTCCTGGTGGATCCATCATGATTTTGTGAGGTGAGATCCTCACAGTAAATGGGTTCCCAAGGTAGCTCGCAGAGTGAAGGGTGTTCTTTACTTGAGATTGAAAGAAATCCAAAAGACTAAGGGGATGGGAAGCAAAGTGGTGCTTGCGGAAGGCAGGCTGGGAGTTGGGAAGCAGGTAACCCAGGCAGGGCTTGTGAATTTAGGTATGCCAGGCTGAGGAGAGAGTCCTGGAATGGTCCATCGTTTCTGTGTCCTGGAAGGGAGTTAACTGGGGCACAGTGAGTGGGGAGTGAATCTGGTTTCTAGGTTGTGTAAGCATATTGGTCTTAGGTTCCCATTTCCCCCCTCCATATCTACCTCCCTTTATTCTGTCAGCATACAGCAGAGTCATTTTTGAAAATTAAAGTCTGTTTCAGCTGGGCTTAGAGAGTCCCAGGGAGGTGTTGTCCTGCATGTTGACACCAATAGCTTCTGGTGGCCAACAAGAAGGGGGTCCCAAGGATGGCAAAGATAGCGGATAGCTCAGTGCTCTAACACCAGCCCCTCTCAGGATTCTTTCTCAGAATGGAACTTACAAAGTGCTAGGAGTTGTTTCCCTAAGAAGTGATTCCTGTACAGTGTCCACCCCTCTGCTCCACGTGGCTCCTTGAAGATCAGCCGCTGTGTCTCTGTTATCTTTATCTGAGCCCAGAGCCCAAACACTGAGCCTCTTTCAGAGCAGGCTCACTAAGTACTCTTTATTTTCTTCCTGTCTTTCCTTCCTCACCTCCTCCCATCTGTATAAACACACAATTATTATGGGATGAATCTAATTTACCAGTTTGGAAATGAGGGTCAAGGGGGAAATGGAATCTATGTACTTTGCAGGTGATGGTTTTGTATGTGTGTGTGTGTGTGTGTGTGTGTGTGTGTGTGCATGTATGCTCATGCAGTATGTGTGTGCTTGTGGGTCATGAAAACTAGAAAAGAAATGTCTTAGTGGCTGCTTAATGGCCAGGTGGAGAGGGCCAAGCCCACTCTGGGCAGTAGGGATTCCCACCAGCCAGCGTATCTTTGTCCTTCAGTCACGTTCCCGACTTTGGCCAGTGACCACTTTCCCTGTGATCCTAATTTTGCTCTGAATCTGCAGTTGCAAGAAGGTTAATTTGGGAGAGAGTAGATACTTCTTCTATTTCTACCAAGTCTTTCTTCTCTTACAAACATGTGTTACTTCTGTTTGGCAACAGGCTCCAGGCAGGTGACATCTCAGGTGTGGCCCTTTTCTTTTTTTTGCACAACTCATTAAAGACACTGTACATGACCTCAAGTGTTTTCTGCAAGGGACTAACTGCATTCTTGAGGTGAGGACAAATGATTTCCTTGACCTCCCCTTCCTTCCTCAGTATTGAGCTGTGTAAATGGCAAGCCCCCTTTAAAAAAAAAAATTCTAATATGAGGAAACATTCCTTTCTTATCCATTTTCAGGCTGCTCTAGAAACCGTTCAATAAAAATAGCTTTAAGGCTTTAATACTTAAGGCATTACGATCTCTCTTATAGTGCTGAGGTTGAAGAGTAAAAGGAAAATCCCACTTTGTATGAAGATAAAATTATTCGTTATTATATAGAATATATAATGCTCAAGATATACATTTATTTATGTGCAGATGCAGAAACACAGTAACTGACAGTGAGATCCATAATCATTGACCCTCAGTGGGATTAATAAGGTCCCAAAGAATATGAACAGGAGAAAACTTTAGTTTCCATTTTTGGCCCCTATTATCAATCAGATGACTGGTTTAATTTTGAAGTTTCCTTTCAAAATGTGAGCTGGTTGTTTTACAGTGCTTATTTATTTATTTCTTTATTTGGTTATGGAAGCCTAGAGAATACTGGGACCTTGTGAATCCAGGCATTCTTAGCCAGACATGGGGATGTGTTAATTAGTTATTTAATGTGGCCACAGTTATTTCCCAGGGAAAAAAATCCACAAACATGACAAGTAATTGCTATTAATCTTAATTATTATAATAACCTTCCTATGAACAATAACTGTCTGGCTACCCTATCACGTGTTCATTTCATTACTGACAAGAGAGAGCTTTAAAATCTCATGATAAATTAATGCTTTTACCATTAGCTTCAGTATGTTGGCCATGGGGAAGAAAAATGATTGCTCAGTTTATAAAACTGTTGAAAAATTCTCTTGCTTTAGCACTAATATTCTAGATTTCT
This sequence comes from Tupaia tana, assembly GCA_026018925.1. NCBI lineage: Eukaryota > Metazoa > Chordata > Mammalia > Scandentia > Tupaiidae > Tupaia > Tupaia tana. The sequence goes on from JAKSZU010000003.1 coordinate 210,030,741, forward strand.
CATCTTAATATAACTCTTAATTTTTTATTTCCTGCCCTCCCAATTTTGAGCCTTTTTCTGTGTAAACAGTTTTTGTTTTCTAATTGACCACATTGAATGCAGGCGTCTGTTTTGTAATGATGTTTATAAGAATCATCAAAGGATTTAGTGACCGGTCTTAATGATACAAAAGCCTGTGTTGTTGACAGGTCCTTCTTATTATTTTTCGCTTCAGGTCACAGAATGTCATGCTTAGCCTTGTCTGAAATAGCTAGGGGGATATGTTTATCTCCAGATTCATTGTGAGTGAACTGAGAGGTTAAGGCACTTTCCCTGAGACACCTAGCGAATTCGTTACAGGAACAGGACCAGAATGTATGTATCATTAATGTATCACCAGATGCTGGCTCCCTCAAATATCACTGTAACAACCCGCTGATAAGCAAACCTGGGTTTATTGCTTATTGTGTGTCTCAGTCAGTTTGAGCTTCAATAACAAATATACCATAGACTGGGTGGCTTAAATAACAGATGTTTATTTCTCACAGTTCTGAAGGTTGAGAATTCCGAGATCCAGGGACTGGTGAAAGCCTTCTTCTAGGTTTGTAGACTGGCACCTTCTCATTATGTTCTCACATGGCAGAGAGAAGGGAGAGAGAAAGAATGCAAGGTCTTTTAGAAAGGCACTAATCCCATTCATGAAGGCTCTAAATTCATGACCTAATTGCCTCCCAAAGGTCCCAATACTGTCAGACCGAGGGTTATACTTCAACATGTGATGTTTAGAGGAACACACACATTCAATCCATAGCACCATGGTAAGGACACACCAGCTTGTCAGAGTCTGGCCACATCTCCTGAGGGAAAGAGCAGAACTGAAATATTTACTGAGTTTTGAAGTCAGGTTTAAGGTAGGTTTTTCAATGCAGAAGCTTGATTAGGACTAGGTAGTATCATACTCTAATAGTTTGGAATTGGTGGCCTAGCAAGGCATTGGAGGAGTTTGAGGAAAAGGATTAAAAAAGTCTTAGGGTCTAAATTGTCATTCAGTGTTTTCTATCCAAGAGTCGATGAATCTTTCAGAAAGTTCTTGATTTGAACAACTTTTACCTTCTTGAGCAAGAATATCCTGGATGAGTAAAGTCATGTTAATGCAGACAGTGAGTCGTAGGTATCATTTGATTCTTCGCACAGTACGTATTTAGTTATTTATACATTTCGTTATTTTTTATTCATCTCTTGATGTTTGTTGATTTTGAACTTGCACCACCACCAGCTACTGTCTGTTTCATCTTAGCTGTCAGCGTAGCAGTGAATTTCCCCCTCCCTCATCCCAGAGACACCTAACACTCTGAAATAGAAACAGAAATATCAGCCCTTCTTTACCTTGAGCTACAAAGTCAAGTTTGTCCTTTGCAAAAATACTTCCCAGTGTAGGTGAAACGCTGCAGAAATATTTTCCTTCATAGTCATGGGGTATGCTTGGATGCATATATTGGGGCAATGTATGAGTTCTCAACCACTGTGCCCTGGGGCACTGGAGAGAGAATTGTGAACCCTCACTGGTGAACAACTAGAATATGGAACACTGTGTAAATGGACTTCTGTGATAACCTGCTCTGGCTGGAGTAGGTATGGAATGGTGAGCTGGGAAGGTCATGTGACACAATGCTGTGGTGGTAGAATGTGTCAAAACAGTAACAGTGTCAAGACACATCTGTGCCAAAGGAAGATCACCTATTCACTACAAAATGCAAGAACCTTGCCTCCTTCAAGTGTAAACAGCAAATACATCTATTCATTCAAACAGTGACACAGTGCTGAGACAAATAGTGTGATAATTTATATGGAGTGTGAGCCTTTCCATTGTGCTGGGAAAAATTCTAATATTTGAAATATGCCATATACACAAAAGAGAGAAAACACTACTTCAAATAGTCTGTTAGTGTATTGGTTAGGGTAACTCTAGCCCTTGACATATACTGTTAGAATGTTAATTGCTTAACATAATTGGTTTAGTCTCGCTATGGAACAGCCTACTTTGGGTGCCCTGGTTGGCAGGTGCCCAATTTCCACCATTGCCTATGACCTTGAAGTCATCTGCTTCTAGCTTGCAGAAGGGGAAGATGAAAGTAGAGATGAAAACACCCCCTTTGATAAAAATCTCATCTTGGGGTCAGCAGGCGGCATAGTGGTTAAGGTGCTGGATTCCTACATGGCTGACCATGGTTCTAATCCTGGACCTGGTAGCTTGCTTTTTTGCTTTCCCCCTGTCTGTCTGTCTCTCTCTGGTGAGTGCACATGTTATATAGCAAATAATTTTAAAAAATTAAATTAAGTCCATAATTCTTAAAATTAAAAAATCCAAAAATCCCATCTTGGAAGTGATGTACTTTACTTCCATGCACATTCCAGGGGAAGAGTGAAAACACACCTAAATGCATGGAGGAACTGGAAAGGAGATTTGGGGCCTGCCAGCTGCCTCCCAGCGCTCCACAATGTAGAAGGGGTGCCATGACTTGGGGGACAGCTATTGCCCTTGCTACATTCTGTCCCATGGATACTCAAATTATGTGCACACTCTTCGCTCTTCTTTCTATACTTGGGCCATCCCAAAATACAATTCATGCATCCAACTCAAATTCCTGGAATTTGAACCACCAGCTCTGGATGTGACTCACTGAGACACAGTAACCAATGGACCCAAAGTCATGCAACCTGTCCTTTCCCCACAGTGAAAATGAGGAGCAGAGGCAGTGTAAGTGCAGTCAACAATCCACTCACCAGGGGAAGGAATAGAAGCAGTCACTGGTTTACCATGAAAAACCCTGCTCAGCAATGGAAGGTCCTTGATTAGCCCTGATTTTTTCTCTAGGAAGAACTGTCTTGTCCACTAATCCTATGATCCCTGGCTCCATCCTCTGGAAGACTTTTCCTTGTTCATCATCCTGTATGGGAGCATTTGAAGTAGGCACTGGGGAGTGTTCTCTTCTTGTTTGTTTATTCCTGGTGCAAACTGAAGGAGCTTGAGTGTTGTTTAATCATCATTATCATCATAAGTCTTTTTTTTCAGGATATAGTTTCTTCAGTAATCTAATTTCATCAAAAACTCAATAGACTTCGGATCTACTTGCTAGTATAAGGTTGCATGTGTCCATAACTTCACCCAAAGTCCTTTCCTAAATATAATTATTATGGCAGTCTTATTTATTTACTTATTTTCCTACATGCCTCTGTGTTTCAGCTTAATGGCAGTTATCTTGAGACCATCTAAAACAATAGACTTGAAAGGGAAGATAACAACCTTAATTTACTGTTTGAAGCAGGATTGAATCCTATTGAACTGAGAGGTCTTAATGGACTTTAGTTACTCAAAGCATTTTCCAGTCTTCTCTCTTTCTGTTTGGGGTCTAGCAATTAGACCCTAAAACATCAGCCAGTGTTTTTCCTGAGCTCATGTCTACTTTTCCCTTGTTAAATTATAACTCTTTCTAACCATTCCTCTTCCACCATATACTCTCTAAATACCTGGTCTGCTTCTCTAGCAATGGCTGGTGACAGTTCTGAATGTTTTATCACTGCCTAATGTGGCCTTCCACCTTTCCGACCCCTGCTATCTATTGCTGTACCACCTTCTATCCCATCACTTGTTGTGTGTTTGGGGAAAGAACACACACTTTCTATTTTGGTTATTTTAACATCACGTGTTCCACTGTCTGCATCTGTCCCAGTGAAGTCTGCCTCCTTTCAACCCTAATTCCTGACCATTCTCCATCCCATCATCTTTCACTCTCCTGGCACCTGTAAATGAACCCAAGTTTCTAGGCTTGTTGTGATTTCTCAAATGCTTTTGGCATTTTTATGATGAGTATCATCTTATGATAAGCCAAGATTATGGGTACTTTTTCAATTCATCTTTGCTTTTGACAAAGTGTGCCTGTAATTAATACTACTTAAGTTATTGGGTTCTGAAAATGAGTGTAGACAAAGTCTGTGTGTGAGTAGCTTGGTTATGACTGATGCAATTTACATGGGAATTGATTGATTTGAGCATCAGTCTTGGAGGCACAGTTCTAAATGGACACGTTGCAGAAATTGTTCTCATAGTGAAATTGGGTGATAGAATACAATAGGATTAAAACTTCATTTCTTTTTAAGCAAATATCTGAGCATATCCTTCCAGTTCAATGGATGGAATGCTGCTAAACATAAAGTAAAACATTTATATTTTATAGTTATTGTGGACTACCCTTTGGCAAGTGAAGGCAGAATATATTCAGATATATTCTTCAAAGTTCACAATTTATAGTTAGGTCAGGAGAGTATCTAGTGAAGTCTAACTTTATGAGAATTTCATGTACCTATAGGGCGTGTGTGCTCGCCAGAAAGACAAAGAGAGACAGAGAGACAGAAAGTGAGAAACCACCCCAAGGGGGGATGGCCACACTGCAATCCCTTCTCCTTCATTCTCCACTCAGAATCTTGGGCATGCACACACACGCGCCTGGTGTGAGTTTAAGCCGCCGGGTCCAGGACTCGCACCGCAGTCGACTACATGGGAGTCCAGCAACATTGCCATTATTTTAATTGCTGGTCCCAATAATTTCATGTACTCTTGAAGCCCTACTTAGTTTAACCAGCCAATGTCCAAAGTCTGCTGGAATGGAATCTTTCTTAGTGACCAGAATTATCCAGGCAAGATGGAGAGATTTATTTTTCAGTTATACTATGCTATGCTATGACAATGAGCAAACTTCAACTCTCAGTGACTTACCTAGAAAGGTTCTGTTTCTTACACAGGTTGGGAGGCTCTTCTGGCAGCTGTGCTTTAAGTAAATCTAAGGGTCCTAGCCTTCTTCCATCTTGTCCTGCCACCATTTTCAATGCTTGGCTTCCAGAGGAAGAGAGAGTGAGGGCAATTTTGTAGGGAAGAGACATAGCCTTTCCTTTGGTGAGTGGATAATGGCTCTGAAAGTTGGCTCAGGTCTAAGAGATGGTAAAGAGATTATGACTTTTCATCAGGACACTTTTCCTCAACCCCCTTATCATTTACTCTTGTTTTCTCTTGATTGCATAAATGAAGCAATGCCCTTATTAGTCACCTCTTTTACCCCCTAGGAACACAGACACCATAGGTGATATTATCTATAGCCACTGGGGAAAAAAATGCCTCTGTCAGAAGATGAGGATCTGGGGGCCAGGAAACGACATAGTGGTTAAGGCATTGGACTCCCATGGTTCGAGTCCCAGACCTGATGGCTTGAAATTCATGCTGGGTGAGAGTGTGCGCATGCCCAAAATCCCAAGAGGAGAATGGAGGAAAAGGTATTATCATGTTGCCATCTCTGCTGTGGGGTGCTTTCTCACTTTCTGTCTATCTGTCTCTCTGTCTCTCCAGCAAGTACATGTGCCCTATAGTAAAAAAAAAAGAAAAGGAAAGAAAAGAAAAAGAAGAAAAATTCTCTCCATCCTGGCCTAAAGAAAGAGAGAGGAGGATCTGAGTGGAGTACCCAGTATTTACTATAGCTCTCCACCTCAAAAAATGTAGCTGAAACTATCATGGAAAATTATTTGAACTGTTGGACACTGATGACGAAACTTCGTTTGAGCTCCAAATACAAGTACCTTGCCTATGTATATTTTACCTCCCTCCCTCTTAAAAAAAAACCTCACTAACATGATGAGGATGGTAAAGAAACAGAAGAGTTATAATGTTCTAAGGATAAAGAGAACAGAAATGGAAGCAACAGTGGATGTCGTAATCCACTATGGATGTGTATTCCAACAAACACTTGGAAAGTAGGAATTGCATGAAGTGGTAGCTAATTTAAGTAAGCAGGAGAGCTACAATGGAAGTGTTTGCAGAAGGTGACATCAATAAGAAGTGGATCACTTCGCTCTGGAGTTGAAGGGTCTCAGGAAAAAAAGGTGTAGATGGAGTTGAAGGGTCTCAAGGAAAGCAGGAGTGAGCTATGAACCTGAAAATGACAGTTGTATGTGAAGGGATTTGAGCCCCAGGACAATCACTCTCCCTACAATCATGACCCACCACCTGTCTTAGCAGCAAAGGATATTTATGAACAATGTAAATACTGTCAAAATAAAATTACTGGCTGTTGATTTAATAACACATTACATGTACTTTTCAGAGAAGACTAGGAGGAGGAGAAATGAGGATATGGTGGCATATAGGCATTAAATCTTTCTCCAACATAATAGGAAATCAGTGTCTACTGCCTAAAATTGGTAAATCAAGGTCTGTGAAAGTCCATATCAGAAAAACCAGGTAAGAAATGAGAATGGTTGCCAGGATTGGTGGATGGCGAGAGGCTCAGAAGGAGACTGCTGTCTCCCCTTTCGGCGTTAGTTGTACATGAGCTTTATTCAGACCATGAGCATCTATTATTTTGATATAATAAGCATCATTTGAAAATAAATATTATTATCACATCCCCCCGTTATCTAGATTTATTTATTCATGTATCCATTATAGTCTTTAGTCATTCTTTCAGTTATTTAAAAATTACTTCATGAGCTCCCTCCTCTTCTTGGGCAAAAATTGGGTTGGATATTTGGGACGGAGAGGTGAAGGACTGTGATCTTTTGCCCACAGGTATGCTCACATTTAATTGGGGAACTGATAGCCCTGGATGATTGATGCTGTTACAGACAAGAGCACAGAGAATGGTGCAGCCAGCGGGGAACTTTGTCTAGGTGGCTTCTTGAAGAATGCTCCCACCCCTAGTCTTCTAACCAGGCCAACCCAAATGTGAGGTTCTACGGCTGCAGGGTGTGGTGTCTTGGGTTGGTGTCTTGTGAATTTGCACAGGCAGAGCCGAATCCAGGGGGCTGTGAGCACTGTAAGGTCAGTCCTCAGATCCAGATGGTTGATATCTCCAGCCCTCTCTCTGTGCCAGGTATGGAAAAGAGACCCAGGTAGACGAGAAAGCACAGAAGAGACTAGATGAGAAGGAGAAAGTGGGTTGGGAGGGAGAATGGGAGTGAGAGAGAAGCAGCTGAGTAAGGGCTATCATTGAGGTTGATGGGGAGGAAGAAAAGGACCTTTGTTTAGACGTTGTTTTCAAACACCGCTGAAGTGCTTTCTTCATTTTTATTTTCCATCTTGATGGAAATTTTGTTATTTTTACACTGTCACTGAACAAATGGAACTGTGACTTAGAGATCACAATGTATATAGCTGTTTTGATGTACTTTTGACAGTTCTATCACATTTCTGACAGGCACAATTTTTTTTTTTCCTTGGGAAATGGGGAAGTTGGGGGAGAGAGAGGCCCTCCCAGATACTATGACTGTGCTCAGGGCTGTGTCCAGGCATGATGCCTTTCTGGGTAATGGGGAAGATGCCTAGAAACCAGCTCCAGACCTTGGGGAGCCCCACCTGGGAGGACTGGGTTCCTGTGAAGGGATCGGGAGGGCAGTGAGTGGCGGCAGAGGTGGAGTGGTCAACATCAGCCTCTCTGCAGAAACCCAAGCCTACTCGGCAAAGTCATGGTAGTTATGGAAGGAGAGGGCATATGTGAGCTGAGCCAGAGTGGTACTGGCTGGTTTTGCTTGGTGAGATGAGATGACGGTCTTGGCAGTTAACTGCAGGGTCAGGGTTCAGTGTGCTCAGAAGAGTAGAGGCATCAAAGCCAGGACCTCTACTGGGGGGACAGAGGCATTCTAAATATCCTTGGACTTTGGTTTCCCTTTTTTTAAAATTTTTTAATTTCAGTTTATTTTATACATTCAATCACATGTTACTTAGTTTGCAAAGTGAATATTCCAACATATGTACATTTCTCATCAGTCCAGTTAACAATACTGTAGAGTTATCTTCAATAAATAATAACTCATTTCTTTGTCCCATAAATGACTTGACTCTATTTTTCTCCTTAATGCCCTTCCTCGTACTGTACGCCTTCATCCACCCTCTTCCCACACTGTATCTGGATTTATAACCATTTATTATGTTTCTATATCCTTTAGTCACTCCGTTTCAGCCTTAGAATGCAGACGTTCGGTATATATTAAGAGGAGACATACAATGTCTCTCCTTCATAGCCTGGCTTGCTTCACTCAGCAGTAAATCTTTCATATTCATATTCATCCACTTTTTGTTAAAAGCCAGGGTCTTTTTTTTTATGACTGAGTAGTATTCCATAGAGTATATGTGCCACACTTTTTCAATCCATTCATCTGTTCGTGGGCATTTGGGTTGGTTCTATGGTTTCCCTTGTTTTCTACGTAATGAGCAAGTGTGAGGTCTAAGGTATCTAGGGGTGGATGTTCAGGCAGAAATGCCCCTTACTTATAATGCCTCCTGAAGAGGTTGCCTGCTCAGCATCAGCTAAATGACACTTTCCCTGATCACCTGGAACAACTCACCTGACTGTATTATTCTTTGAGTCCTCACTGAGACCCACAGTACTTATAGCATGTCTCTGCAAATACGAAAATGACTAACAAGGATCAAATGCTTCCTCTGTGCCAGTCTCCTCCTGCATTGCCTCCTTGGTCTCTCAGATGTATGCTATGAGGCTTACAGAAGCCAGGTTCACTGTTTCTGTCCCTGATTTCTCTACACCATTTGAGCCTATGGTGGGCATGGACTGGGGCACAAGGCTGCCTGCTGGTTGGATGAATATGTGTGCGAATGAATGGATTGAAGTCTGGCACTTACCTTTCTCTGGAGAAAAGATTGCCCAATTTGATTTCTACTGGTTTTACATCCCATATTCTGTGTTCAAAATCTTTCAGGCAGCCTCCTGACCTGTGAGTTGGTCCCTGAGGCTTGGAAATTTCTTTCTAAATGCCAAGGTAAAATAGGTTTTCCACAGCCCCAGAAGAAGAGTCTATCATCAACTTGACAAGAGTGTTCAGCCCAGAGCTAGCTCAGTGTACAGTGATGACATGCCATTGGGGCAAAACTGATCCATAAGGAAGAGTGTGGGTTTGATTCCCATGTTGACATGTACATGCAGGACGTGTATATGTCTGTGATCATGGCTGCCTGAGAAGGCCTGGGGGAGGGGAGATCGTGGACTGAGATCCATTTGAGGGTGTTTGTCTTTCTTACTGTCACTGTCTTTCACTTTTATGAAAGAAAGAAACTTAAATAAAATTGTTCATTCCAGAGGAAATCGAGGCCTTGGCTTGTTCATTCTATGAGGTTTCTAGGACAGATGGGCTGGAGTAGGCGAGAAATGACTTCTGAGTCTAAAGGATCATTTCTGGTATTCATGATATAAATGCAGTCATCTGTCCCTATGATCTGGTTCTTCGACAGTGGTTATGCTGTGGCTTGTGGAATTATGTTACCCATTGGAAGTGGTATCAGGGGATTTGTTCAACATAAGGTATATGCCAGGCAGCTATCAAGGACCAAACACTGCACTTAAGGCTCTACAGGGTTTCACAGAAGTCAATGCAGGACATGTACTAAGATACTCTGTTCTCCTGGAGTTGACTTAGAATAGTGGTTCAGTACCTACATTCAAAAGTCAGACTCCTTGAACTCAAATCTTGGTTCTGACTTTGGGAAATTCACTTCAGTTCTCTGTGTCCTGGCTCCCTCAATGCAGAGTCCCTTTCCTACTACACTGAGTTTAAATCTTCCAAACTTTTTACTGAAGTATACACATAGAAAGTGCACAAACATAATGTGGCTGATTAACTTTTCAGCATGGACATGTTCATGCAATCAACAACCTTGCAAGAAACTGGCACCTCAGAAATCTCCTTTATACTTCCCTAAAGTTCTAGAGGGGACATGACTCCTTCCCTAAAGGATAATCACAGACCTGACCTCTAATTCCTTAGGTAAATAGTTTTACCTATTTGTGAACTTTACATAGTTATAATCACACAAGTCTTTTGTGTTTAATTTCTTTCTTTTTCCAATGTCGTGTGCATGCGATTCCTCCATATGTTATATGTAATTGTCACGATCTCTTCCCATTTAAGGTGGGAGTGTTCCATTACACTAGTGCTGCTTTGCACTGTTGGCCTCATACACACTTTTCTGTTGGGTATTTACTTGGAAATAGGATAGGTGGGTCAAAAGGCATGTGCACATTGAGCTTTAGTAGTTAAGATATTTTGCACTGTGGTTGTGTAACCAGTGGTGGGGATATTTTCAGCTGGTTCATGGCCACAACAACACTTGAGACATTCTTTTTGATTGTTGCTTCTCTGGTAGGTACATAGTGGCATGGCATTGGGGGTACAATTTACACTGTTGCCACAGGGTTGTTTGGAGAAAAAAACATGTTAATACGTAAAAGCACTTAGTACCCACATAGAGTGAACACCATGTCATCATTAGCTCAGTAGGTGTCTTGGGAGGTCAAGAAGTCCCCTCCAGGACTCGGGGTATACATTTGCTGGCTCCTCTCCTCCAGCAGGAGCTGCAATATGTGGGGTTTGGAGTTGTCTGTAATTACAGTTGAGATTCTCAGAATGGAGTGATTGAGGAATCCTTGGTCTCAGGGACTGGTTGAAGAGGCAGATGCTTGGCTTCTCAGAGTATCTTAATAACTGTTTCTGCCAGAAGGGATTTCTTCCCTCACTACCCACCTGGCTCCAACTCAGAGCTGGGCAGAGAAGTGCTGGAGCAGGCATGAAGTTATGACTTAGGGATTTTTTTTTTTTTTTTTTTTTTTTTTTTTTTTTTTTTTTTTTTGGTAAGATGCTCCAAACTTGAGTCAGCAGGGAGCACCGGGTATTGGACAATTCTTCCTTCATCAGCATCCTGCACCCTAAACTGTTTAATGCTGCTCAGAGACTGGGGTTTGGGAAAGGGCAGGGAGAAGGCACTCAGTTTCTACAGAGAGGTTCACTTCAGGGAACTGAAACGAATCCCTGATTTCCTGGAATCTTTCATTCTCAGATTTCAAAAAGTATCCCAACTCCACCCCCTCCTTCATCCCAGGGTGTAACCCATGGGCAAGGCTGGTCTGCATTACCTTCTAATTCCTGTCCATCCATGTTGGTATCTCACAACATCTGCCTTGGTTCAGACCAATATGGCCTCGTGCCTGGACTTAGGAGACAGCTCCAAGTTGTGCCTGGAGGGCTCTTTGCAAGAGAACCTGAGTGTATTAGTCTGCTAGGGCTACCATAACAAAACGCTACAGACTCAGGGGCTTAAGCAACAGAAATTAATTTTCTCACAATCCCGGAGGCTAGAGGTCTAAGATCAAGGTGTTGGCAGAGTTGGTTTCTTCTGAGGCTTCTCTTCTTGGCTTGTAAATGGCTGTCTTCTGTCTGGGTCTTCACATGGCCTTTCCTCTGTGCTTATCTGACACCAGCCAGATGGGATTAGGGCCCACCCATAAGACCTTATTTTACCTTAATCACCTCTTGAAGGTCCTATCTCCAAATACAGTCACATTTAGTTATTAGTAGTTAAGACATGAACATAGGAATTTTTTTGAGGATACACACTTCAGTCTAAAACAGTGACCATGCAACATTCTATAGGTGAAACACTTCAAATATGATTTTTCTTTTGCCTTTTTTGCATTTGTGCATGATCTTTGCCTGGTTTAGGTGCTTCCTTTAACCTTATATGTCTCTCCAAAGCCTGCTAGGTCTGTCCCCAGCTTCCCGACAAAGCCTCTGTCTTCATAGGCTCCTTTCCTTGCACACCCATCAAGCTTTCCATCTATTGCACTTTATCTAACACTTATTCCCAGTTTTTTCTTTTTTTTTTTTACTTGTCTATGGGCTTCTTGAGGATGCTGGTGTTAAATAATATTGTTCATTCATTAAAAAATTGGCTTCCGTGTGCTTGTGCGGTGCTTCTTCAGTGCTAAAGAAAATACTTCTTGGATGGGGAGGGGGAACAGTGTAATCCCGGAACTGCTTCAAGAGCCTCTGGCATAGGCTTTTTCACTTTAAGAGGCAATGAATTCAGGGACCTGGGAAAGGTTTAAACATGAGTCTTAAATTATTTGCTCAGCTTTGATTTTTATTTTACAAGATGCCGGGGCAGTGCTGGGAGCTATTTGCAGAAGGGGTGCGTAAAAGAGATGAAGAGAGACTCGAAGTGGATTTACCTAGATGTTGCCTCATATAAAAATATGTGTGCACTGGGCAGGGTCTTCTCTGATTTGGAGGCATGAAGAACTCCGGGTTCTGCCCCTGGGCTCACTGGAGGGAGATTTGATTTCTGTTCCTGCATTTTTGTCCCTCTGTTGGGGCTGTGTGGAGCTAAGCCACTGTTCAGAATGGCTCCTCTGAGGAAGAGAAGGAAGATCAGCTATTTATAGGCCAAAGGCAGACGCGACCCACCTTTTCAGCCTGTAATTTACAGTATATGATGAGAAAATGAACTTCTATTGCCGCAGGAATGTGAAAGGACAGGAGACGGATTTTTTCAGCAGCTTGGGGATTGGCTTATGTGCTTATGAAATGTCTGTGAAAATGGCCACTTGGTTTTGCCAGAAGACTGCTTTCTCTGGACTGCTGTCACCATTGTAAAGGGTGCCATGTCTTGTCTCTCTTAGAGACTAATATTGATAGCTATATAGGGGGTGGGGAGATGGTGGAAGAGGGAGATTTCTGTAACAGGGAGGGAAATGAGGAACAGGAATGAGCAGTTATACAATGTCTTAGGATTTGAGACAGTGCTCTGGTTTTACAAAGCAATAAATGCAGTATTCAAGAGGTAGCCTCACTGAGGGTTTGGTTTAGCTGGACCTCTTCACTATAATCTTAGCTATTGTTTGGACTAGAGTTACTGGCCTGAGTTAGAAGCACTTGATTAAGCTCAGGGGTTGAAGGTAGCTTTCCTTTCCTCAACAGACTGTATTTCCAGAGCTGGTTAGGAGACATGCAAAAATCAGTATGCTAGATCCAGTAACACATTTCTACCAAATAGTGATGACAGGCTAGACACTGAGCTGGATGGGAAGGTGAATAAGGCACACATGGCCCTTGTCCTGAATGTAGGAACAGGCTGTTCCCATTCCAGACCTGTTAGTCTCCATCTATTTCTAAGCCCTGGAATTCCAGGGAACAGGGAGAATGTGGGCTGCTTCTGCATCTGTGCTAGCTTCAAGCTAGTCCTTTTGCCTCCTGAACTTGCATTTCTGACATTAAATCCATGATGTGAGATGAGGTTGCCAGGGAGGCATGTAGAATGCAATTGAAAGAGAGAAAGACTGAATCTTGGGGAAGACCAGCAGACGAAGGTAAACAAATGATTTGAGCAGAAAGAGAGCGAGCTGGAGGAAACAGGTAGTCAGTAATCAGAATTTCCAATTGTTTCAAAACCAGAATAAGGATTTGGTAACGGGGGCAGAGGGTCATAGGTTACTCTTGGATTATCATTTCATAGGAGTGTGAGGAGTAGAGGCAGTTGGTTGAAGAATGAATGGGAGATGGAGTACAGACAGCGAACATGGCTAGAGAAAGATCTCCATATGTTCAAATCAAATTCTTAATCATGTTATTCAAATCTATATCTTTACTAATTTTTGTTTCTCCTTAATTTGTTAATTCTTGAGAGAGGTGCTGAAATTTCTCATGGTGATTGTTGATCTGTCAACTTCACACAGAAATTCTGGCAATCTTTACTTCATATATTTTGCAACTTTTTAGAATGGGGTGTAAACAATATTAGAATTATGATCTCTTTTGGGAACTTATTCTTTGGTAGTGAATATCTTTATCTCTAATAATGCTTTCCCCCAAAACTCCATTTTCTCAGGCTTCCTTTAGTTAATATTAATCTGGTACATCTTTTTCCCCATATTTTTTACATATAATAACTTCCCTTTGGTTCTGAATATGCATATAACCTATCATATAACTAGATTTAATTTTTCTTTCTAATCTGACCATTTAGGTTTTAACTACTAAGTTTAGTTCACTTAATTTCTTGTGACTACTTATATATCTGGAGTTATTTTATCAGTTCTATTTTCTTTGATATTTGTCTCTCCTTTCCTTTCATCCATAGACAGCAGTTTCTTTATTATTTTTTCCTTTCTACTAATTTGAAAGTTATCTCTTTCTCAGTTTTTTTTTTTTTTTAAAGACAGGATATTGTCATATTGTGATCCTCTTACCTCAGCCTCCCTACTGAGACTACAGGCGTGCACACTACCATCTCTAACTATTAGGTTGGACTGGGAGTCAAACCTGGGCCTCCCATGTGGCCCCAGCCTGCAGTTCACAATGTGTTATTTTTTTTTTTAAATTTTTTTTTTTTTAAAATTTATTAATTTATTTATTTTAATTTGACCAGAACAAGACAGAGAGAGAGGGAGAGAAAGTGGGAAAGCAAGCCACCAGGTCCAGGACTCGAACCATGGTCGGCCATGTGGGAGTGTCCAGCACATTAACCACCACGCCACCTGCTGGTCCCCCACAATGTGTTATTAATGTGTGCCACTGTGAATGGTCCCTCTTTTTCCATTTTTAAAAAGCTACTTTAAAAACTTTCATATATAATTTATCTAAAGTTAATCAATAACTTACTATTCTCCTGAATAATACAAAGAATTTAGAAAACTTTAATAGCTCCTCATTATGAGTTTCTTTTGTTCAATATTTTTAGTGCTATTTTGATTATGACCCTCAAATTAATCATGACTTTTGGTATTTATATTGCTACTGTTTGGGTTTATGCATATGATTACTCATTTTTTTTTTTTTTTTGCTTATCATTTCTTCTTATATTTCACTCTTCTGGCTTTAGTTTCTTTTTTTCTAGATTTTACCTTTGTATTTGGAGGAAGTAACAAAAGTCTGTTAGTGGTAAATTCTTTTAGTCTTAACACGCATTCTTTAGTGATAGCTTAGCAAGGTATAGAATCCTAAGTGAGCAATTAGTTTTTAAAATCAGCTCTTTGAAAATAGTTTTCCAGGGCCAGCAGATGGTGTAGCAGTTATGTCACTGGATTCCCACATGACTAACTGCAGTTTAAGTTCCATACCTGGTGGCTTGAAAATCACTCTGGATATGTGCCTGTGCTTGCTCAAGATCCCAAGAGGAGAGTGGAGGAGAATGGATTGTGGCATGGCCATTCCCCCTGGGGGGTGATTTCTCACTTCCCTCTCTCTATCATTTTAAGAAGTTTGCCTATGAATAAAAGGGTGGGAATGAATGTAAAATCTACGTCAATTTTTTAAAAGCTTAATTATTTCTTTCTTTAGAAAAGAGAAGGGAGGGGAGAGAGAGAGGCACCCTCAGTAGAATCCTCACACCATGATCCACCCGTAGCCTCAGCCAGCCTATATCATGCATGTGTGTGTGTCTGGCATGCTCAGGGAAGCCCAGCATGCTCGGAACATAAACACAGGATCTTTCCCATGTGGGTCCATTTGTGTTACCACTGTACCATTACCTGGCCTCTAGATTTGATTTGATTTTTTTTAACATGAAAGATAGACTTGACTATTTGTGATCTCTGAAGAAAGAACCAGAAGAGAAGAGTCTGAATATATAAAGAGAGAAGAGGAAACCAATGACTATATTATGAAAAGCTATATTATGAAAAACTTGAACTTCCTCTGAGATGGAAATTCTTTGTTTTCTGCCTTTGATCCTTAAGCTTCTGGAACTTTTCTTCTGAAGGTAAAGTTCACTCAAGTCATCCCCAATTCCCCTGTCCCAACCATGGCTCTGATCACATTCTTCAATAGCTTCTTATTGCCTAATGAACAAAGTCTAAGCTTCCAGTGTGGCATTTAAAGTCCTTTGAGATTTAGCCTTCTTAAATTAGGCCATTTTAAAAAATGTTTTTTTATCACCCATTTCTATTTTTCACATTCTCTGGCCAATGAAATTAGTTTACTTTATGTTTCTCATCTCTCCATTTTCAGTCCTGAGTCCTCACATCCTGTAGGATAGTTCCTCTCCCATTTTCTAATATATCCAGATATCTCTCCTTCAAGAGCCAACACAAATTTTCTGTTTTGTTGTTCTCCTTCTTGATTCCCTCAGCTAGGAGGAGCCTTCCTCTTTTGTGCCCCTAGACACTTGAAACTTACACAGTAGTAATGTTCAAAGTCTGCTTGTTTTCTGTTTTTTTTTTTTTTTTTTTTTAAATTTTTTAAAAAGGTTTTAGCTGTAGGGCATATGTGCTTACCAGAGATACAGAAAGAGACAGTGAGAGGGAAAGTGAGAAATTGCCCCAAGGGGGATGGCCATGCCACAATCCCTTCTCTTTCATTCTCTCTTGGGATTTTAGGCATTCATGCACACACACCAGCATGATT
This sequence comes from Tupaia tana, assembly GCA_026018925.1. Lineage (NCBI taxonomy): Eukaryota > Metazoa > Chordata > Mammalia > Scandentia > Tupaiidae > Tupaia > Tupaia tana. Next base: position 210,046,953 of record JAKSZU010000003.1, read on the forward strand.
TTCAAGTGGCCAGGTTTGCAAACAGAACTGTGGTTGGCTATGTGGAAGTCTAGTGCCTTAACCACTACCTCACCTGCTGGTCCCTCTGTATGTATTCTGTTATTGGATACAAGTTTCTTCATCAGACTGAACTTCTGAGGACAAAGCATCAGTCTAATTCACTCGGTGGTCTTCGGGGTACCTTATATTAGAGATGCCTCCAAATGATCATGACTGAAAGTGAAAGGGATTTCTACTTACATTTGTGTGATGATTATTGCTGAGAATTATGAGAACTATTTCTATTAACTGAGTGGTCTTCGAGTGTCATGGCAGATGGGACAACTTCTGTAGAGTGTTGTGAACCAGAGGGTAGGAGTGGGCTTAGCCCAGGTTTGTCATTCAACTTTTCATGTGGAAGGTCCACAAAACTTGTCCTAAATATTTGGGCAGAAGAAAAGGAGTAAGATAAACCTAGTTGAAAACAAAACAAAACAAAAACATGAAAAACAAAACAAAACAAAACAAAAACCACCTTTGTAGTTCATTGCAAGTGGTAGGTGTTACTGACCTTAGATATCAGCCTTGGCCTCAGAATAAGACTTAACCTAGCTCTAGGCTTATTCCCATATTGAGATATCTTGGAGGATGAGTTTAACCACTGCCTTTTTCTGGGACATCTATGAACTTGGGGAAAAGGGGGTGGACTGGAAGATCTTTAGGAACTTCTAATTGTGACAGTCATTGGAGACTCTCCAGACAGGATTGTCCTTTCTTCCTATTGCTTGATCTCTTGATGCATTTGGCCTCTCTGGTGATCATCAAAGAGGATCAATAAATCTGTCCACCTGGTTCTAATTAAGAGTGATCAAGAATCCTGAGGGGCTGGACATTTGTGAGCTTATAATCAGTTCCCCAGAGTTTCTCTAACTACTTTAAAGGAGTCACACAAAGAAACAAATGGAAGCCTGAAAATGTTCCAGGATATGACAAAGGCGAATAGGTATCTTTGTTGTGAAAGCAAGATCTGCAGTGTCTGGAGCCTCACTGAGCCCAGAAACACCTTGTTGTCTGCCCGTAATTCAAAGATGACAGCCTGTCAGGACCTTTCCATGAGCTTTTATGAGTTCTGATACAAAATGAGGTCTTCAGAAAGGGACCATAGACCATATTTTGCCCCATTAAAAGAGAACAAAGTAGCTTCTGCATTTTTCTCTCCAGGGTTTGGCTGTTCAAGCAGCTTGGCATTATAGGCCACCAGAATGCTTCATCCTCCTCACAGCTTCCATGGCACACTGAAGGATCCTGGGAAAGCGTATGCCATGGTCAGTTGGTAGTGCTGACCCAACTGAATATTGTCCTTTTCATCATGAACTTCCACGAGCGTGTGTGCATCGTGTGTGTGTTCACCCTGTCCTAGGACTGGTGTGTGAGGTTTAACATGCCAATTGCTCAATCCGGGAAGGCTCATACTTGCTTTCCTACTCTAGGAGTTCAGGATGAGAACAGCAGCATGAAATAAACTAAGCTTCCTGCCACACAAATTAAAGGCTTTGTTCTAAGTACAGCAAAGGCCATTGCCTGCAAGAGCAACTTCCAGCAGCTTCTCTGTGCCTGGAGTCGGTGTGCAGAGCAAACTGCCCACAGGGGGCAGAGGCGTTGGCTGGGGAAAAGTGACATGATTAGTGGGGTGGGATTAGACCCTCAGCAGCTCAGCGCCCTGCCAGGCCTACTGAAAGGCCACCTCTCGTTTCAGAGCAAGGTTTTCTACAGCAGTGATTTTGTTTTCTTTTTCCAAATTGCAAAACGTGGATGAATGATGGACAGGTTTAAGAGGAGCAGTTCTGGACCTCCTGAATTCAGCATGTTATGAGTTTGGGAGGGCAGAGATGGCTGCCTTTTTTTTTTTTTTTTTTTTTTTTACTATCTCTCTCTCTTTTTTTTTTTTTTTTTTGAGAGTTTTTTTTTTTTGCTATAGGACGCGTGCGCTTGCCAGAAAGCCAGAGAGAGACAGAGAGACAGAAAGCGAGAAATCACCCCCCAAGGGGGATGGTCACGCCACAATCCCTTCTCCTCCATTCTCCTCTCCGGATCTTGGGCATGCATGCACACGCGCCCGGCGTGAGTTTTAAGCCACCGGGTCCAGGACTCAAACCGCGGTCGACTACATGGAGTCCAGCGATAGCCATACGCTAACTGCTGGTCCATCTTTTTTTTTTTTTAAAGAGATATTTTTGCTATAGGGTAAGTGCCCTTGCTGGAGAGACAGAAAAACAAACAAAAAAAAAAAATGAGAAATCGCTCCCCCTGGAGGGATGTGCATGCCCCAACACCTGGCATGCATTTAAACTGCTGGGCCTGGGACTTGAACCATGGTTGACGATGTAGGAGTCCAGTGACGTAGCCATTATGCTATATGCTGGTCCTAATCTCTCTCTTTTTAAAAAATATGTTCATTTCTTCCTTTCATAAAAATGGGAGAGAAAATCAGAGAAGTCTACTCAATAGGGCCTTATGCTGGGTTGCTCTCAGACTTCCCAGCGTAATGGGTGCGTACACGTGGTGTGTAAAGGTTCACTGGAGAACAGAACTTGTGATCTTCTGTATGCATAGTTTTGCCTATGCTGTGCTTGATTCCTGCACCATGGAGCCAGCCCTGGCCAGTCAGTTTTTGGAGCCCATTTGACAATCACTTAGCAAACCCTTGCTGTGTGCCACAAAGAACCTATGCTATGGCTCTAGTGAGTTGGTGTCTTTCCTCAAAGATACCCTGAGTCTAGCAAGGTAGCCAGAGGAGCACAAGGAACTGAGGCGGAATGGGATCGGTGCAGTGCAGTGTGTTTCAGTCTTTTAAACATATGTTTCCTTTGGAGAAACATACACATCTTGAAAATTCTCTTAAAGTTTGTGTTTCAAAAGCAATGGATTGGTTTTTTTTTCGTTTCCAAATATGAAATTATAATATTGAATATATTTAAAAAACTACATATGTCCTCCCTGAGATGTTTAAACATTTTTTTATTGAGGTATAACATACATATAAGGTATAATATATGAATTTTACATATATATGTGTTCGTATGAATACCACCCAAAAATATAAGGAATATTTCCAGCACACCAAAAGGCTCCCGTATACTCCTTCCAACTCACTTCCCCCATCCCACTCATCCAGAAGCAGCTACTATTCTAATGTCTATCAGTGCAGATTAGCTTGGGCTACTCTTAAACTTCATGCACACAGAATTGTATATTTATGCTTTGTGTCTGGCTCCCTTTGCTCCTCTTACATGTTGCCACCTATAACAATAATTTATTCTTTTTCATTGTTGTGTAGTAGTCCACCGGTGATGCTTCTCCCCCACGATTTGTCCATCCATTTTGCTCAGCTGAAACCACTGGTGTGGTAGAAAATGAGCTATCCTTAGAAAATCACAACCTTTTTTTACCTTATGACCATGTGACTTGGCCCAAGACATTTAACCTGGAGCCCTAGTTTCATCACTTGGAAAATGGAGTCATTCTACTTTCCTCATAGTGTGAGGATGGGAGCCGATGTGCGTAAAGCACAGAGCAGGCATTTGATGAATGGCAGCCTTGATCACAAGGCATGTGAGGGACGTGGGTTGCTGTGGGTACACAGAACCTGAAAGCTCTACTTTACTTTGTGGGCAGCTTTGCCAGGCTTTGCAAGGGCATCATGTGAGCAGAGCCCCAGAGGGGTGCAAGTGCAGAGTGTGCAGAAGGGACAAGTCTGAGACCACAAAATGATAAGGTGTGGAGTCTCCATGTCCTAGAAGGTTCCATGAGAGGCCAAGAAGAGCACATGCAGAAGTCAGTGTTTGACACTGCTCAGGCCCAGAGGAAACACTGCTGGTCTGAGCTGCTGGAGTTCAGAGGCTCAGAGCACTGGAGAGTTAGAAACCCAGCTGGGAGGAACTGGGGCCAGAGCAGGTCCTTCCTGCAGGGAAGATGAGGACAGCATTGTGGGCACGGACAGCAGGGTGTGGCAAGACCACGGGAGCTGGAGTTGTTTTGGGGGAGACAAAATCCAACCTCTGACAGGCACTGCTGCCACCACCATTACTCCAGCTACAGCGTCTGAGCAGTTGCTAGGAGCCAGGTGTTGTGTTAAATAGAATGTCGACATTCTCATTTATTCTCCGTATGGTTAAATGAAGTAGATCCAGTGATATCTTCCAGGTACAGAAGAGGAGACAGAGGGCCAGGGACCGTGACTAGCTAGCCAAGATTTGACACCCTTTTCTCTTCCTTTATGGAGGAGTGAAGATCCAACATGCTGCCTTATATCCCCTCGCCTGCAGAGCCAGCATCTCTGGTGAAAGCCACCCAGCCCCTCTTTGCAGCTCAGAACCGTGCAGCCTTGTAAGTGAGTGGACAGCTGGTTCTATCTCGTTTGTCCTGAGGGGCTGTGGTGATGAAGTTAGGGGTGCCTGGCTATAGCTGAGCTCCTGATATAGATGAAAAGCACCCATGTTCTCGGTAGAGATTAGAAGCCAGGCTCTTCTTTTCTTTTCTTCTCTTTTCTTTTTTCTTTTCTTCTTTCAACTACTCTGGACTGGCCCAAGGAAAGAATTTGGGACAGAGTGTGTAAGGGACTGAAATCTGTCCCCTACAAATTAATGCGTTGAAGCCATAACCTCAGCATAGTGAGTATATTTGGAGATAGAGCCATTATTAAAGAGGTGATTAAGTTAGAATGAGGCCATTAGCGTGGGCCCTAATCCAATATGACAGGAGATGAGGACAGAGATACACAGAGGGAAGGCCATGAAGATATAGGGAGAAAATGACCAGCTATTCATGAGCCAAGGACAGAGACCTCAGAGAAAACCAGTCTTGCTGATATCTTGATCTTGCACTTCCAGCCTCCTGGACTGTGAGAAAATATCTTTCTATCTTTCAGCCCCTAGTCTGTGCTACTTTGCTGTGGAAGCCCTACGAGGCTAATACGGTGTGTCACTCATGCCATTCGAAGCTCAGAGAGGGAAACTTAAGGTTTCAGTGATAATAACAATGTTAATCATCGTTGTCAGCTGTTCCTTGCAGTTCTAAAGATTAAAAGACCATGTTGTAGATGACATAACTTGTGTAACCAGAGGATGACATATTTCTTATCAATAGCACGATGTTTCTTTTTTTTTTCTTTTTAAGAGACTATCATTTCTTCTGAGAGAGCATGTGTATGAGAGAGAGACATACATGCTTATACCCAGCACCAACAGGATTTGCATGTCATGATCTAGTCCCTGTCAGACTTAGAAAATCACAACCTTTTTTACCTGATGACCATGTGACGCGGCCCAAGACATTTAACCTGGAGCCCTAGTTTCATCACTTTTTCATCCTAGACCATGAGAGTGTGCTCATGTACTCAGCCGACTCAGGGAAGACCTGGGAAGCAAACCTAGGACCTTGACGTGTGGGTCACACATTGCAGAGTGTTGTGCTACTGCTGGCCTCCTGTATTTCTCTGGAAAATCTCCAGTGTGCCAGAGTCCTAGGGCATTCACATTTAGGAGTGCTACCTGATGACACCAGTTCAACTCTAGGTCAGATGAACACAAAATAATTCACCTTAATTTGCTTGCTTATTTTCTGAGAAATGCTTGTGCCTTTTCTTTAGCTATTGGGATCAAGGAGGTGGAGTGGTAGAAAGCAGGCCTACAATAGGCCTCAGGTTCCTTCTTTCAAATGTTCTTTGAAATGAGATGTGTCTAGACTCCAGGGGCAGACTGAAAGCTCACCGAGGAGATAGATCACGCAGATATATATCCCAGGACAGTCATAAATGTCTCAGCTTATGATGCGTCTGGGTGAGTTACAGAACCAATAGTTTTGATCAAGTGCCCAGCTCTACTCGATTAGCAGAAGGATAACGAGTATTGAAAAGTCATGGGGCCTGAGGGAAGAAGGCTGAACTGGGCTGGGGACAAGGTTAGGAGGAGGAGCTGATGGCTTTCTCTGTATTTGATGAGATCATTCTCCAAGTGTCCTGGATGGGACCTGACTTTTGCAGGGTGGTTGAATATGACATGACCCCTAGGCTTACACAAGAGGCTAGAGTTCCTGGGGGCAGCTTCTGAACCTTTTAATCCTTCTCTTGAGGCTTCCTCTTTCCAGAACTCTTTCACCTGCATCTGTCCTAGCTTCCCCTCCCAGCAGCCCCCCAAACAGGGGAGGCTGAAGAGAGAATGTTCATGTTCAGATGAGACCTCTGAACATGCAGGTGGGAAGGAGCGCGAAACGAAGGCCCTGAGGCCAGCGGAAGAATGATAAGGGGTGGGAAGGTCAGGCCAAGGTCTTATTCTCACTCCCCAGTGCCCCTGAGCTGTGGGTACAGGGTGATATCGGCACTTTCTCTTTTTTCTGTCCCTTGATTCATCCTTTTAAAAAAAAAATGCCTTCTCTGCTTTGTCTTTCTTCTTTTTTTCCTCTTCCTTTTTTGTCGCTACCTCTTGTTTTCTATTTTTTCTTCCCCTCTAGCCTCTTTTTTTAAAAAAAAAAAATAGAACTTCCTTTTTTTCTTTCTTCTTTTCCTTTATTCCTTTCCTCTTCTATTCATTTCTTCTAATTTTTTCTTTTCCTCTTTTCGTTGATTTCTTCTTTTAAATTTTCTCAATAGCATTAACCATGAATTATCTCTTTAAACCAGGACTTATTGGGGTTTAGCGTTCTATTTGAGAAAGAGTAGCGTGCCAGTCCTCGTGGAGCAGCAGGTCCAGCATGGGACACTATGACTACTGAAATAGTTCATAGATACTAGAGTTGGGATCTGTAGAAGGTCCAGTGAATATTTCCTCTTTCTCACCTAAGACCTGAGCCAAATGAAAATAAAAGGTTAAAGCAGAGGGGAAATCAAAATAGCACTCAGATTACCGAGGAAGCTGCTATGGGCGAAGGTTGCTTGTACCTGCAGGCATGTGAGCTGCCTGCTGCAGACTCTCCAGTCTTGTCCAGCTCACCCACTCCGCCCGGGAAGCTGGGTCAGGCCAAGGCTCACCCTCATTGGGTGAAACCCACAGCTTAGAGGAATCATGGTGCAAAGGATGTGCTTCCTGGGGGAACTTTCTTTGAAGAGGATGTCGATGGAAAAAATAACCAACTGTAAAATTAATCATTAATAATTAATGTGGTTTATTTCCAAGCCAACTGTGAGTGACCTAGGCCCAGAGAAGAGGCATACATGCCTTTTCTCGGGGTGATCATGTACAGGGATTCCTTTTATTTGTTTTTGAGATTGACAGACAACATTTAGTGAAAAGATTTTCCATTGGTCTGGCCCAAAAAGGCGGGACATATAGAAGGAGGGGGGGCTTGTAGGTTATAGGTGGATTGCACAATTCTTTGGTGGTGATTGGAAGGGAAGATCCTGTCTTAGTTAAAGAAAGGCTTAATCTACATCTCAAGGAAAAGAGAAGTTCTGTGTTTTGGGAAGAGATAAGCACAAGAATATACTGTAATCAGTTGAAATATACATCTCAAAGATACTATGCCAGGGACAGGAGGTAGGAAGAATCCTGTCAATAGAAAATAAATGGTCTGTTAATGTTTGTGGGCATGACTTCCCCAGTCCCCTTTTGAAAAGATTTTGGAAAAATAGGAAAAGTAGTCAGACTTCTGTTCACAAGTACAAGGCAGGAGGAGAGGGGCCCAGGTTACCCAGACTCAGGTCCACCTTGCAAGGTCGCTTATCAGTATAAATTCACTAAAAATGAGGAAGGAGTGGAGAGTAGGACCAGGGTTGTTGTTAGTGAAGGTGTGTTTAATTTAGAGGAAAAGGGGAAGAAGTATTTTTTCAGCCCCTGTGCCCAGTAGCACCACTCACACATCAGAGAAAAGGCACATACACTTAGGGAGAGGGACCCAACCTAGTGCAGGGGATGACAAAAGGCCCCTTTGCCCATGATGGAAGAGATATGAAACCCGAGACCTCAGGGGTTGCTGCGTCCCTCAATGTGATCAGGTGTCAACCATAATTCAGAACAAATTAAACATTACTTCTCTCTTTCCCTTGCTAACCTTCTTCTTCTGTATAAAATACAACTCCAGGGAAGTCTTTCATTCAGTTATTCTGTCAACAGATATATATTTAATGCCTTTTAAGTGCAAGCCATTTTACTAGGCAGGAGAAATACAAAGATGAATAGGATGTGGCTTCTGCCCTCAAGGAGCATTCCGACTAGCATGCGAGGTACGGCCTGCCCAGCTACAGAGGCTGTGCCGGGTAGGGATGGTACATTTATGCATGTCGTTGAAACAAGTGAGCTATGTTAGGGCTTTATGGGGTTGATATAGGGAGAAAAAACCTTCTAATTAAAGGAAGAAAGTGATACTTGAGCCCACCCTTGGGTGGCTAGTATGATACAAACAAGCAGATACTGATGTGGCCTTTCAAGTAGAAAGAAGGGTATTGGCAAAAAGATAGAGGCAGGAAATCAAAGGTTATCTGTGGGAACCAGTGCATAGTCCAGTCTGTCTTCTATATTAGAGAAGAAGGGAGAAGTAGAAAAGTCAACTTTGCAAAAGAGGTGGGGCCCAGGTTCTGAAAAATCAGTGTAGCATTCTATCCATATGTGGGCCAGCCATGGTGATTATAAACATTGCTAAGTCAGAACAAGGTGTGATCAGACGGGCATTTTAGAATAATGGCTCAGATGGTAGTCCGATTTCGGTTGAAGGGAGCAGAACCCAGGGATGGTAGCGATGCTGGACAGCTTAGGAGCGGTCCCAGTTAGAAAATTCTGATCCTCAGCAGTGGAAGCAAGAGTAGAGCAGGTGGCTAGGCCCTGGGGGTCAGTCCCATTCTCTGGCTTTCCAGCAGTGCTCCAAGGCCTGTGATGAGTGCATGAGAGGAAGAAACAACAGGACTGATATTCTTTTTTTTTTTTTTTGCGAGAACCGTGTTATGTTACGTTCCAGCATGGTAAAATCCCATCACACTTACAGTGGGACACAAGGAATTAAGAGATTATGGAAGAATGAAGATGTTTCAAGAATAAACAAGGTCTAGGGTGCACGGCTGAAGTAGGATAGATTACTGAGACGTCGGATGGCAAAATTATTCTTTATCATGACACAAACTACATCTTGTAGCTCGTAGTAAGGCTTTTGTCACTTTGTTCCACTTCTCAGGTATCTCTTTACAAGTGACTAGGATGCGTCTTTACCAAATATAAATTGATGCCATGGTAAAATTAGCCTCAGGATCTTCCTCAACCTTTATATCCATGAACAGCCACATTCCCTGATATTATATTTCTCTTGCCTGAAATATCCTTGCTATTCCTTCAAAAACCAGATTTAAGCCACTTGTTCCTGCGAAGAAAAACTAGACAAAAAAATTCCTGATCAGGAATTCTGTATTGTTCTTAGCATATTCCTATTACTAGGAGTAATTCTTTATTCCTTAGTTGCTTACTTGCCAAGTAGTTGGAAAAGGATAATCAGTTTAAGAAAGTTTCAAATCAATTGTTGTCTTTTATTATCTTTAAAATGTCATATTAAGGCCTTAGAAATTATCCGGCTTGTTACTGTAGTTGGAAAACTCTTAGATCTTACTCATTGGCCTGCTGAACTGTGCCCTTCTCAGAGACATAGATACCATCCAAGAATTTTCTTATATCCTTATTTGTAACTGTCGTGGCTTGCTGTATCAAAGCAGCTGAATTTGAAACAAGTTCAATATCGTTGCCTTCAAGGATCAACTCATCTTTCTGGGCTTGAGATACTGAACAAGCAACACCTGGTCTCATTCGAACCTTCCGGATGTATTTTTCACCCAAGAAATTTTGGATTTCAACAAGAGACCCATTCTCCTGAGTAACGACATTGATGGGGAAATGGGCGTACACAGACCTCATCTTGTAGCGGAAGCCCAATGTAACACCCTTGATCACGTTCTGGACGTGACTACAGAGAGTGCGAACAGTCGCCAGCTCCTTTCTGTTTCCCCACCATTTGTCAACCCGCAGCCTCTTCTTCTTCTTCCCAAGGAGGCTGAGCTCGACATTGATGTGGTTGAAGTCCCTCCGCAGGGTTCCTCGGGGGCCCTTCACGGTGATGGTGCGTCCCTTCAGGGTGATGTCGACGTTCTGGGGAATGTTGACCGTCTGGTTGCTGAGAATGGTCTTCATCCTCGCAGTAGGTGCAGCAAAGCCAGGACTGATATTCTTTTTTTTTTTTTTTTTTTCGGAGAGGTTTTTGCTATAGGGCGCGTGCGCTCGCCAGACAGACAGAGAGAGACAGAGAGATAGAAAGCGAGAAATCACCCCCCAGGGGGGATGGCCATGCTGCAATCCCTTCTCCTCCATTCTCCTCTCGGGATCTTGGGCATGCACGCACACGCGCCCGGCGTGAGTTTAAGCCACCGGGTCTGGGACTCGAACTGCGGTTGACTACGTGGGAGTCCAGCGACATAGCCATTACGCCAACTGCTGGTCCCAGGACTGATATTCTTAATGAATGGGACTGCTCAGGGCAGACTCATGGAGTGTGGAGTGCAGGCCCCATGGAGAGATGGCAGTGGGGTTCCAACAAGACAGGATCTCATGCCAGGTCCCACATGATGGAGGGCAGAAAGGGACTCCAGTGGGCTGCTGGTTCTCATTGAGGCCTGTGAGTCTGCAAGAGAACAAGTGCCTTGGGCATTGTCTATGCATCATATAAACATTAGGTTATCCTATAAAGAGAACAAGACTCAGTGCGACCAGCAGTTGGCAAATGGCTATGTTGCTGGACTCCCATGTAGTCGACTGCAGTTCGAATCCTGGACCTGGTGGCTTAAACTCATGCTGGGCGTGTGTGCGTGCTCAAGATCCCTAGAGGAGAATGGAGGAGAAGGGATTGCAGCATGGCCATTCCCCCTGGGGGGTGATTTCTCGCTTCCTGTCTCTCTGTCTTTCTGGTAAGCACATGTGCCCTGTACCAAAAACCTCTCAAAAACAAAAACAAATAAAAACAAAAACAAAAATAAGACTCAGAGAGAACACTGAAAGACAAGATAGATGCATGGCCACGAAGAAACCAGAGGAGAGCACTGTTCTGAACCTTTTTGTCAAGCCTCTGCTGTGAGTGGGGTGTTGTCACTTCCCTCCTGAGCTGCCAGCATTCTTCTGTAACTGCTTGGACTTTACGACTTTCTTGTTCTCAGAAAGAGAAAGGAGCTTATTAGACGAAGTGGCTGCCAAGTGCATTTTAAGATGAACAAAGCCTAGATCATTTTTTTTTCTTACCACATACCATACATAATTGTACGAAGGGCAGGATTTATTTGGTTTGCATTATGATTTTTCCCCCCAGCTTAATTACAGTGTTAAAAAGGCAACTACAACTTGAAAGAAACAAGCTCCATGGTCACGGAGACCAGCACGGCCATTCTGGTTTGAAACACAATGTCTTTGTGAAGGGAATTAATTGTATATGAAACTTTGGGGCTTATGTAAAACACATTTTTATGAAAATAAACTTGAACAGTCATTAAAATGAATAGTTGTTTTAAATAAAACTCAAACTGCATAGTGGTGCCAAGGAATTTTAGATGCCTCTTTTATTGGCTTTGTTTTGGGTTCAACTCTGCATTTACTAAGACAATTCAGGGCCCCAGAGGTAAGTCTTAGCTTATAATTGGGAATCAAATGTATAATTCCAATGATAGATTATTAGGGGAGGTAAGGAAATGAAAAAGCTTGTATGGTATTTAAGTCCAAATAACTTCATGAATAAGTAATTCTGTGTTGGAAAAATCCAACGTGTTCGCAGGAAGTGTTGCTGCCTGATAGTTTGGATTCAGACCAAGGAATCAATTATGGAACTTGGCCTTCCAGCTTTGGGACACTCCCCGGGCAACCTGTAAATCAGAGATGTGAGGGATGAGCCCTGCGTTTTCATCTGCCAGCACAGACACAGGGTATCTCTGGCTTAGCGATCTGTGTGGTTCAGAGAGAGTTCAGAGCTGAGTTCTCAGCGGGGCTAGACCAGTGTGAAACTTAAGCCTGAACAATGTACTTCTCTAGGGTTCCTCAGGGTAAGAACACATGCTCATGGATTTTGGGGGGCCCTCATAATTGTGTCCAGAAAAATGGGGGAGGAGATTTGGTTAGATACTGTTGCCCTTGGCATTCTGTCCTTTCCCTGTCCCTCTCCTCTTCTGTTGGGAAAGTGGGTTTGAAGCAGCACTGCTGAGTGGTGTGGGATCAATTCCCATTCCAGGGCAGATGGGAAAAGGACGTCTTTTTTTCCCGCTATAGGGCGCGTGCGCTCGCCAGACAGACAGAGAGAGACATAGAGCCAGAAAGCGAGAAATCACCCCCCAGAGGGGATGGCCACGCCGCAGTCCCTTCTCCTCCATTCTCCTCTCGGGATCTTGGGCATGCACGCACACGTGCCCGGCGTGAGTTTTAAGCCACCGGGTCCGGGACGCGAACTGTGGTCGACTACGTGGGAGTCCAGCGACATAGCCATTACGCTAACTGCTGGTTCCCAAGGACATCGTTTTTATTGATGAGAACCTGAGCTCATGGAGATGATGCCTTAGGAGAATGGCTTACTGCTTTCCTCATCCCCTGATGCCTCCACCTGGTCCCTGCCTCACTGAATCACTAGCATTTCTCCTGGTTTTAAGAACACACTTTCCTCCATGCAGTGAGATTTTTATAGTTACGTAGACAAAAACCTGCATAAAGAAAAGAAGGGAAGCTTCTAGAGTGGTAGGTAGGGACATTCAAGAAGGAGGCCTTCCTTCAGCTTTCCATTGAGGTTGTCATTTAACTGATGGGCCACCAGTCTCAATTCCAAAATAGGTCCTGACAGCCATTTGTGTTTCCTGTAGAGTTGTTTACTGGGTCTCAGCAAGGCGATGCCTCATCTTAGAAAGCAATGCCCTTCTCTACCCACTTCTCTGATTCCTTGATTCAAATCAGTTCTTACCTGGTTTAAACAGAGAGACCAGTAGAAATCAAAGGCCTCTGGAATGGTGGTGCAGGTTGTGCAGCAAGGAGAAAAGAACCCAGGTGGTAACTGTGGCAGCAGTGGTACCTCCCGCAGCCTTCGGGGACCAGCATAAGCTAATGTATGGAGCTCTCCTTGGCACCTGCAGGGGACACTGAATCCACACTCCAGGCTGTCCTTTTCTGCAGTAACTTGTGTCCAATTCTGGCATGGTGAAGGTGTTTGTGGACATGAGTGTGATGGCCTCAGACACTGGTCTTACAGCAATGACATCCAGGTCCCTTGGAATAGTAAAGCTTCTTAGGTGAGTTGCCCTCTTCCTCAGGTGTGAGACTGACCAGGACATCACCACTGTCAGCTCCCTGAGAGTGATGACTAGGTCAGATTCACCTTCTGTGCTCCATAGAGGGGGACCCGGGACAACGACAGAACACTGTAGTCACTTGGAAAGAAGTGTCAAGTGATTTTTTTTTTTTTTTTTTTTTTTTGTGGTAGAAATGCATTCACACCTAGAAGTTCCGAAGTACATTTTTGGTCTGGCCCCCAAATGCACAACTGGAAACACGGGGTCTTGACATTTCCCTTCTCTCTCAATGGCATGGCTCAGTGAATCAATTCAAACCCATTAAGATTTTTCAGAATGACAGGAGTAGAAAATCCTCCCGTGAACAATCTTAGGATACTGTGACCGAACACCATTTCCTTGGACCTGGGCCGTTTTCTCATTTTTAAAATCCCATCAATTGCAATCCCTCCTCGAGGCCGAGTATCTGGTTTTTACTTTCCTATTTCTTGACACAAAAGCCTATAGCAAAGGCTTGTAGATACATGAATTACATACTTGTTAGTAACACTATGTTGCTCCATGTTCAAGAGGTAACGTGGAAAGCGTTGGCAATTTTTCTGGGTTTGTAAATCTAAAGAGATAATTGTCCTTCAAAACAGCAGGGGAGAGTACCACGGTCAGGAGACCTGGCATGGAGACCTATGTCTGCTCTTAACGAGTTGTAAGATCCTTGTTTGTGGCATTCTCAAGTGAAACTCTGTGTGCATGTGTGAGTGATGTCTTAAGCAAACTGTTTTTCTGTGGGAACACAATTGAATTTAAAAAAATCTAAATTAAACACATCTTCTCCAGGAGCACATCTGTTGCACAGAGTGAAGCCCATTCCATCAATACAGTTGCCTGCAGAGCAATGAAGTCATTCTCTTCTAATTCCTAACACTGAAAATGAGGATAACAGGCCAGTATTAAATATTAAAGTTTTTTCACATTTTACTGTTCTCTTCCAGAGATTACAAAGAACACTGACATATTTTCCAGAGCTCAGGTGGCTAGCTAATGGACTGGAGAAGCTTTCAACTCAACTGGAGCAATCCATAAAAGGAAAACTTAATTACAGTCAGGATTCTGTGGGTTAACTGGATAAACAAGTAGCCCCTGTATTTCATAGGATCTAAGACACTACTGATTATGCACTGTTTTATAAGGTACTACTATGAAAAAGAAAAGTACTGCCCATTGAACTATGGTCACAATGCTTTATAATTTAGAATTATAATTTTATATTTATTGAAAAAGCTCATTCAAGGTTTACTTACACATTGTATACATTAAAATGAAAATACAAGCAAAATAATGGAGTGGCAATATTCCTAAACTACCTTCAGGGGTCAGGCTCTTCTAAACAACTCTCTGGCTCTGAGTTGCTGGTCTCCATGGTTCTCTACATAGTGACTCCCTCAGTGACATCAAGAACAGGGATGATGACTGTTTCTTCTCAGATCACGGCACTACTGGCACTACTAGAGTTTTCTTCCCAGGCCTCAATACCTATTTACAAGCCTTAGAGTGGCTTGTTTCCTGCTCTTACCCCAGAAGGCAAGAAACCAAGACTAAATCTTTTCACAAAGGGTCATTAAATAGTCTGTTGATCAAAGGACCAAGGTTTGCAATGATCTAACCCTGACAATAGAACAACAACCAGGTGCTCTCATGTGTGGGCAGTGACAATGCCATGACTTCCACTTTGTTTGACAAGGATTTAAGACGCCATCACCAACATTGTGCTGGGTTGCTCTGGTAAGCTACTTCCTGCTTCCCACTTCCTTCTTCCCTAATCTCAGATAACCGTATTGTAGAACAGGCTTAAATATAAGACCTCTTTATAGCTGCTTACATTGGCCTCTGAAAACTGCAAAAGACATCATCCAGTTGGGTACATGGATAAAGATTCCTAATATCTTGATGATTCATCTCTGTATGTTTATTCCAAGGAAATGAGAAGTAGGAGAGAGTCTGGATTCTTGCCTTTAAGGACAAGTAACTGCACTCAGAAGTAAAACATGGTTCAATGAATGACTCAGCTTAAACAACTTGTGCTCCAGAAATTCTTACCCGGGACCTTTGCTATGCCAGCATAGCACCTTCCACTTAGCTCTGTTATGGCATAGTCCACAGTGTATGGCGTGTCTCTGTGTGGCTATTGCAACCTTCCTGAGAGCAGTAACTGTGTCTTACTTATCTTAGTAATCCTAGTGTATCATGCAATGCCTAGACCTTATTAGACTTTGGGTGAATGTTTTTTGAAAGACTGAGGATGGAGAGAAATATTTAGGGACAGAGGAATGTCAGCCAGATTTGAAGGTGGAATGGTGCTGTTTGGCTGAGGTAGAGGGTTTGTAAAAAAGAAAGCAATGGAACATGTGTGTAGGCTGGATCCAGGTACACCCTTGGCCACACAGAGCCTGATGAAGACTATTTTAGGTGCTTATGTGTAATCCAACATGGATGTTGAGTCACACGTGACAATGTGGCAAAATGAATTGGTTGTTATTAACCATCTACTAGGTGAAGTTATTCAAGTAGAGAAACTGATATACCCGAAACTTAGGTAAGTAGGCTATTTTTTCATATTGGCATTCATGCGTTCACTCATTCTCTCATAGACTCCACTAAGATTAATGGATAGTGACCCTATGCCAGGCACTGAGAACACATGGAATGTGTAATTTTTACTTTCTGTCTCGAAGGATATCACAGTCTAATAGGGAAGACAGATATGTGCATATCTATCTTTGTATCTGTATCTACCTCTCTGTGTGTGTATGTGTCTGTGTGTGTGTGTGTGTGTATTTGAGTATGTATGAGGGGTCTTCAAAAAGTTAATGAAAAATGTGTATTATAGAAAAACTAACATAGATTTCAAAATGTTTTGCCCTAAACTAAACTAGTATTTAACTCCACTTCTCCATGAACTTTTTGAATTACCTTCATAAATATATGCAGTATATATAAAGTAGAAAAATGGGATTCAAAATATTGTATTTAGAGTATGATGAGGGTAAAAAGAAGAGAGTGGAGGCCAGCAGGTGGTGTGATTGTTAAGGTGCTGGACTCCCACATTGCTGGCCATGGTTCGAATCCTGGACCCAGCAGCTTGAAAGTCAGGCTGGGCATATGTGCGTGTGTGACTAAAAATCTCAAGAGAAGAATGGAGGAGAAGGGATTGTGCTATAGCCATCCCCTTGGGAAGTGATTTCTCACATTCCCTCTGTCTCTCTCTTTCTTTCCAATGAGCACACAGACCCTATGGCAAAGCCTTAAAAAAAGCAAGTGAACATCTTATGTAAAGATGATGGATGGGTCAAAGAAAATTCCACAGGGACAAGATGATTTTTGAAATATCTATGACTATGACAGAGATAATTGTCTTTTATAAAAGTATTCCTCATAGGGACCAGCAGTTAGTGTAATGGCTATGTCGCTGGACTCCCACATAGTCGACCGCGGTTCGCGTCCTGGACCCGGCGGCTTAAACTCACGCCGGGTGCGTGTGCGTGCGTGCCCAAGATCCCGAGAGGAGAATGGAGGAGAAGGGATTGCGGCATGGCCATCGCCCCTGGGGAGTGATTTCTCGCTTTCTATCTCTCTGTCTCTCTCTCTCTGTCTGGCGAGGGCATGCGCCCTATAGCAAAAACCTCTAAAAAAAAAAAAAAAAAGAAGTATTCCTCATAGAAGAGTAGTACCCCCTGACAAAAAGGTTTTGTTCTGGCTCATTGTGCATAATAGAAATATCTGTGATAGAAATACCTGAGTCTGGGTAATTTAAAAGAAGAGAAATTTATTTTGCTTGAGGTTTTTGGAGGCAGAGAAGTTTCAAGAGTATGGTATGACACCTGTTATAAATCTTGGTTCAAGTCCTGGACCTGGTGGCTTGCTTTCTCACTCTCTCTCTCTCCGTGTCTCTCTCTGAGGAGCCCATGTGCCTATAGTACATTAAGAAAATAAAAATAGTAATAAATAAAATTAGATAAATAATTCTTAAAAAAAGAAGCCTTGCTGCATCTCAACATGATAGAGGGTGGGAACACATATGTCTGTGTCCCTGTCATTTCTCCTCTTTATGAACACATGAAAAGTCAATCTTGGGACCCCACCCTGATGCCTAATCTCCCAAAGGCCACACCTCTCAACACCATAGTCAGATTAAGTCTCCATTCTCGCAACATCTTTACAACTGCTCACCACATTTTACCACATGAATGTTGGGGGAGGGCACATTCAAACCATAGCAGGGGTGCAGGAAGAGGTGCCTACACCATATAATTCACAGTGTGTATTAGCATTATAAAAGCATATTGGAGACCAGCAGTAAAAACAAACAAGACCCAATTTATTTGGCTTGGTTTAATCTACCATTTTCCAAACTTAGTTGACCACTGAGGCTTTTTATGGCAAAACACCTATTAATATCTTTTTTTCTTTATTATTATCATAATCTTATTTATATTACATTGAATCATGTATAACTTTACAGTGTATTACATTTCTTTTTTCCAGAAGGAATACCATGCATATCAGCCAAGACAAAGACATTACTATCCACATCATCATCACTGAATAGATTTTCATCATTTTTTCTCAGATTATTACTACTATTGTTCTCATTATTTCTTAAAACATTCAATCACTATAATTTTGCTTGTAAAAAGACTTTGACTTTACCCAGCATGAAATATTTCTCAGACCAGTCCAGTTGATAATACTATACATGTTATCATCAACAGGTAATAAACCATTTCTGTGTCCCATAATGTCACGCCTGTCTATTTGTTCTCTTGCTATCCTTCTCCATACTCTTCCCTTCTCCCACCCTGTTCCACACTATCTTCAGCATTGCTAACTATTTTCACTTCTTTTATGCCCTCCAATATTTCGATCTCTACCATAAAGTGTGGATAGTTGGTATATATTAAGTGGATACATACAATATCTTTCTTTCATATCCTGGCTTGCTTCACTCAGCAGTAGATCCTCCATATCTGACCATTTTCTATCAAATGCCAGGGTCTTGGCATTTGAGTAGTATTTCATAGAGTATACGTGCCACATTTTTTCTATCCATTCATCTGTTTGTGAACATTTGGACTGGTTCCATGTCTTAGCGATTGTGAATAATGCTGCAATAAATATTGCTGTGTAAGTGCTTTTCTGACTGGTCATTCTGCTGTCCTTTGGGTAGATACCCAAAAGTGGAATTGCTGAACCAAATGGTAATTCTATTATTAATATCCTAACACTTGTTAATATCTCATACCTTTTATATCTTAACATTACAATTTAGAAACTATGGCAGTTGGCCTGATTTGGCTTTGGATTTACCTGAAGCTAAGGGGCATTGGATATCCTTTCCAAAACTGTAGATTTCTGCTGTTCCTCCTTAGAACTGATTTTTGTCATATTTGTGCAAATGCATGCTTACAAGCCTTTCATTGTGTAAAGTTTTTAAACAAACACCAAAATATTTAGCTTCTGTCTTAAGCTATGTATAATAACTTTGTGTGAAAATGATGGCTTTATTGAGACTACTTGTTGTTAATTATACTGTAGAGTGCAAACAAAATTTATAAAATAATTTAATGATTGAAAAAATGCATATACTCTGGACACTGTGCTTAGTGAGAATTTTACTAAGTAGAATAAGGGCTTCTAAGACATTCTCTCTAGTTGCAATGCTTTCTTAGATTTTAGTTTTATATGTAATTGCAGTCCCAATGTAGAAATCACTTGTCGAATTACCTGGAGATGTTTTCATCTCAGTAGCTGCATATTAAGCTCAAAGCAAAAAGGACCCCTATTGTTATAATGAAAAAGTTCAGCCTTAACCGAGCAATAACAATAAATGCACACCAATAAGCAAGCTCTGAAGGGACTATTATGGATGGAAGGTTTAGAATAAGTTTGGCATTTTTAAAAAGTCTATTAATTTATTTTATAAGTGAGAGAGAGTGAAAGAGAAAGAAAGAGCAAGAGAGAGAGAGAGAGAGAGAGAGAGAGAGAGAGAGAGAGAGAACACTCTTGATAGGATACTGCTGCAGTCTACCCCTGGCTTTGCCAGGCTGGGTTGTATCATAGTTATACATGTGCCCAGTCTGCTCAGGAAGGCCTCTGATGCGAACCCATAACCTTCACATACGACTCAGTCTTGCAGGCCATTGCATTTTATAGCCATGCCACCATCTGGCCCCAACTTTGGCATTTCTATCATCAGCATTCTGGATTGGGACACCCCTGTCTAACATATATGGAAAATGAAATCTCTCATATACCAAACCCTGATGTTCAGTTTAGCCAGAAATCCATTCAATCTGTAGACACACAGGCAGTGCCCAATTTATACGAATTGCTTGAATGGCCAAGAACACTGAAACGCAGCTACCATTGTCGCTAGTCTTCCTGATGCCCATCTCCTTTTTTCACTCCAGGAAGAGATCTTAGCAGAGCATCACTACCCGTGACCAGAAAACATCAAGTGGCTGCTTGGTGATTGTTTGAGACATGGTTTCAGGAAAGACCCTATTTTCTTTGCGTACATTTGGGTAGATAAAAGGTTTTGAGAAGTATTTGCTACATGAACGAATGAATGAATAAATGAGCATGCACCAGGTCACCTTGAGCAACATTCAGACTTGACTTTTTAGATGTCAGAAGGCAGATCGGTGCATTTTGGAGGCAGGGCAGCACTCTCCCCTTGACTTCCATGTTCATTTTAAGCCTGACCAAATGATAGCCAGTGAGGCCTCAAGACAGCTAGACCTGAAAACATTTCCTTTCACCCTCCTTCCTGAGTTGTTCCCCTCCACAGCCCTGCCGCTGAGCCCCCTCCAGCTGGGAGAGATGCCAGGAGGGAGGAGTCCGTGTGCAAGCCTCAGAAGGCATCTGAGGGTAATGAGAAAAACACATCTCACTGCACACACGGCTCCTTCTGCCATGGCTTTGCCTGCGTGAGCTTGTGGGAGAGGCTGAAAAGCACATTCTTTAAAATCCTAGCCCTTAAAAGGAATGCATCTTGGGCTGAAATGTCAGCTTGGCTGTGCCCAGACTGCAGGACAGTTCCTTTATTGCTGACTTTTTGACATGATAAAGCCCAGCCCCTTTTCCTGCACTCTGGGGATGGCTCATAGAAATTCCAAGCCCTCTCTCAGCCAAACTGTATTGGATTTTTATCACAATACAAAGATTTTACAAATTGCATTTCTATCCTTCTTTTTAACCTCCTCCTCCACCACCCCCACCTCAAAACCATGTCTTATCCGGAACCAGCCGCATTAGATATCCACGTAAGTCTTTGCTCTGGACCCTGGGGTCAGTCACATCCATTTCTCTGCACTTTTTAAAAAGCCACTCTGAGCTTCTACCTCTCTGGCCCGCAGCAGGCTGGGTCAGGCTGTGGGTGGCCAAAGGATGAGCTCATCCCCTGTCTCACTGCCCAGCTCACAACTCATCTTGCCCAACTGTCGCTTGCTGAGTTAAATCTGAGTTTCTGAAACATCATTCTTCAGCTATTTATTTTCATCTTTGGAGATTTTAAGCATTGCTTCTTCAAATGTCTTCCAACTCTGGTTGGAAATTTGGCCTCGCTGGCTTCTGATCTTACAACAGCACTCCTGGATTTAATTGTCTAATGTTACCCTAGAATTAACCAGGAATTGCTTCTCCTTTTCCTTGCACTTAGAAAGACGAACTGTCTCACTTACAGACAAGGCACTTCGAACTGACTTTGCTCACCTTTTGTCTCAGATTTTCATAAGCAGATTATGTGGTTCTGAGCAGGGGATTGCAGTGACCAGTCTGGTAGCTTTCTGAAAGGAAGAGTTGATCAGATATTTCCATACAAACATTCATCGGCTGTCTACTTTATGAAGGACATGCAAAATGGAGCCTCCACTAAGACAAAGCTTCATTTGTTCATTTGCCTGGATGTCCTATGTCCTAATGTGGCAGTAGGCTCTGGAGAGTAATAAAGAAGCAGTCTTTATCTTCTAGGGGTTTGGACACAAATGAAGACACGATGTACATACTCACAGCAAAGTTGGATCCCAGGAGGGCAAAGGAATCACAAAGTCTCTGGGTTCATGAAATGGAGATGGAAGTGGGGCGGACAATGAAGCAAACATGGTAAACTTTGTTTCCTGAGCGCAGTTCCTGGGTAAGCCTTCTGCAAGGCCTGGGGGGAACAGAGAGAAGATTCCTTCTCCACCCTCAGTCTCAAAGAACTTACCATCATGGCAGAGAGGAGGCTCAGGCAATATTATCTGATTACTTCTTCAGGGAGAGGCATGTTCCTGAGACTGTGAGGTATAACTGGCTGTCACTGTCCTGTGAGCCCTCTGATTATCTTTTCCCCCCACTGCATGGTGGGAAGATGGCCCCCAGGAGTTACAGTGCTTCTCGAACATCTCCATTTTGAGCCTTGTCTGGCAGGGTTGGCCAGGAAAAACTGGCACTCACCGTAGCTTTGATGACCACTTTCAACCCTTGTACCTTTCTCCAAACCAGATTCTAGACATCTCCATTTCCTGGGCTCCTAAGTGACTTTGATTTTCAATACAGTTACAAATGTCTTGGTCCTTTTAATTTAATGAAATAGGTTTTAAATAAGGGC
The DNA here is from genome assembly GCA_026018925.1 of Tupaia tana. Classification (NCBI taxonomy): domain Eukaryota; kingdom Metazoa; phylum Chordata; class Mammalia; order Scandentia; family Tupaiidae; genus Tupaia; species Tupaia tana. Next base: position 210,068,849 of record JAKSZU010000003.1, read on the forward strand.
AGAGACACTGGCAAAAAAGGGCATGGGAGATTTTCGCCCTATCTCTCTAGTCATTAACTGCCAGTCGTTGCTTGTCTGGCCACTTGAGTACAGTTGGGGTATTCAAGACCTTTCTGCAGAAGGATAGGAAGGAAATGGACTTTCAGAAATTTGCATCCAGAAATCTGAGTGTTGAATTTTTAAAAATAATTATTTTATTTCACTTAATTTATTAATTTATTTTAATTTGACCAGAGAGGGACACAGTGAAAGAGAGAGAAAGAGAGAGAGAGAGAGAGCAAGTCGCTAGGTTTTGAACTTGAACTGCGGTAAGCCATGTGGGATTCTAGTGCTCTTAACCACCATGTCACCATGTCACCTGCTGGTCCCATGAGTGTTAAATTTTTTGAGGGCTTTCAGTAGTAATAGCTTTGTGCCCCCAAGACCAGAAGTGGGCTGTCATACTTTTAGTTCTCTTTGATCTCCCTGAGTACGTGAGGATGGCCAGACTGGAGAGGTGTTTGTGCTATGTCCATGTAAGTGCCTCAGAAAGTCTCCACGTCTTCTCTCTTCATCATGCTTCTCAATTGTGCCAGTAGGTGTTTGACAACACAATTTTTAAAGAGCTTTCCATGAACCTGAGGATCTTCCTTTCTATTCTTTTTAGACTTATTGGTACAAAGTAAGGACTAGAGTCTGACATAGATCAGACCTTAAGTTTCACTGGGCCTGGGGTGGGACATAGGAAGTGTCAATATGCAAGTCATATCTTATAGGGGATATTGCGGTAAAAGCTGAAAATTCAGTCCAAATATGTTGTCCATCAATTAGCTTCGAAGAAACCATGGGGACTAGGTGGGGCTGGGACCCAAGGGAGGGATAGCAGATAACTAGGGCCACTATAATGTCCATGCTTACAGGCGTCTTTAACTATTCCTAGGACCAATTTGCACAGGTGGGCTGATTTACTTCAGAGGACCAGGATGGAGAGAGTCCTGGTCTTTTAGATTCCATGATGGAAATGAGAAAAACTGACATTTTTCTTTAATGGGAAGCATCCCTTTTTTTAATGCTTTCCTTCTACACTGACCTTCCAAATGCTCCAGAATGAAATACACTTAAACTGAACCCAGAAGAACCATTTAAAACACACTTAAACCAAACCCAGGATGCTTTCAAGCAGAGGTGGGGACACAATAGTTTCCGTAGGATATACTTGAGGATTAGGGTTGTTCAAGGGACAGGGCAGTTGGCCCTTACATTATAACCTGCAAATATCACTCTCACGGGAAGAACTGAACTTACTATGAACTCTGAGGGGATGAAACAAGTATTTTTGCCTCAAATTCAGAAGTCAGGAATGGTTTCCTAAGCCAACAGCCTAATATAATCACTGAAGAGACTGTGTGGGTAAAGTTGTGAGTTCTGGGGGGAAAATGTGTCTCATCTGGGCTGGGTGTCTTAGTTGGGCCATCCACTCTCCATCCTATGATCCATGTTACTCTTCTAGTAACTAATTTGGAGTTTTTGAAGGTTAGAAAATGTCCCAGTACAGCTCTTCTGTCCCAATCATGAATTTTCCACTCATCTATCCAAACAGCAAACACACCCTGAGCTTTATTCTATACCAGGTGCTAATCTTAGTAGGGGGATAAGACTATTTAGTAAAAATTTGTGTGTTTCCTCCTCGGGATTTAATCCTTCCTTTCCTCTCCCAGAAGGAAACTTGCCATGGCTCTGGTTTGGCTCTTTCCCCAGCCATAGGCATGGGCCCTGATTATTGAATCAGTGAGTCCCCATCCACATACACCATCCTCCTAGCAGCTGGTCACAATGATTAGCTGATGAAAGTTCCATGACTTAATTCAGGTCATTCAGAGCCAGCGGGAGTCAACCCAAGATTTTGTTTGAGATAACAGTTATGTGCACCTCTCTTTGGATTAGAACCTGAAAGTCTGTCTAGGGGCTGAGGGCTGCCATCTGGCAACAATCAGAGAGCTTGCAGAGGATAGAGCCAAAGCCAAGAAAGTTTAGTTGAAATACTGAGAGGAAGAGCTCAGATCCTACTCAAATCCCTCAAGTCTTTGAATTAAACTTTGTCCAAGGTCACGCCTAATTCAGTAATGGGGGCCTATACATTCCTTTCAATGTTTAGGTCAGCGTGACAGGATTCCATTACTCGCAACTTATGTGGAGGCAACATCTCTGTAGAGGTTAAGAGCTGGGATCCCAGAATAAATAAAGAGCATATACCTGAAAATCAAGCTGCTTGGGTTTGAGTCCTAATTTCACCACCCACTAGTTATATGGCCTCCTTGTTGCTCATTTTCTTCAAAAGCAAAATTGGAATAATATTCCTGCCTCATGGAGTTGCTATAAGGATTAGGTTAAAGTGTGAAAGTACTTAAAATGGTGCTTGTCATATAGTAAATGCCATATAATTTTTTTTTTAAAGTGAATAAACTGATTAAAGATACTTGGTTGCCATGCTAGAAGAGCTTATAGTTTTCATTCTGGCTGATACCTCCTTGGAGACATGGTAGCACTGAATATCCCAGGGACCCCTATTCTCAGTAAAGAGTTCTCAACTCATATAGTAAGGATTGTTTGAGCAAAATGCAAATCTTGGTCATCGTTAAAAACCAAGCTTTATGATGATGTGCTTGATATCTCTTCTATCAAGAGTGGAAGCTATTGGGCAAGCCAGGTGATGTGGTGGTTAAGGGAACTGGATTCTACAAGCTGACTGTGTAGTTTGATTCCTGAACCTGGAAGCTTGGAAAATACTATGGGTGTGTGTGCATGCATGCCCGAAATCCTGAGAAGAGAATGGAGGAGAATGGATTGCAGAGTGGCCATACACCCTGGGGGCTGTTGCTGAGTTTTTACTTTCCCCCTCTCTCTTTCTCTCTCTCTCTTTCTCTGGGAGTACAAGCACTCTATAACAAAAACTAAAAAAAAAAAAAAAAAAAAAAAAAAAAAAGGTGGACATTATCCAGCTCACTTATAGTGCTGACAGTACATTTGTCAGACCACTGCTGTGTGTCTTTTGATTGCCAAGATGTTCATCTGAAACAGAACAGGATATTTTTCTCTCTCAGATTGACTCATTGGATCTGTATGTCATGACGCTATAATAAGTATGTGTCATGGTCATGCCATGGTAGGTTGTCTATAAAGACGATGCAAAAAAATGTCATATCTGTCATTATGACATGGTCTACCTGCCATCATAATTGGTATAGTGTGTGTCACCGTGATAGATGGTACCTGTCTGTCACTATGACATGAGGTGCCTGTCTGTCAAAATGTCATTGTTGTATTTTCCCATCATGATGACTCAGAATGTCTGTTATGGTGACCTGGTATACCTATTAGTCACCACCATGTACCTGTCTGTCACTGGGACACCTTGGACCTACCATTTATCATGGTGTGGTGCATCTGTGAGTGGTAGTGATGGGATGTATCCAACTGTACAATGGCACAGGGTTCTTGCTCATTGTTTTTACGGGGTTAATTTCCTAGAGGCTCCATAGATGAGCTGCTGGTCAGATCTATGTAGTTAATGTGGTGTAGTTTTTACTGGCTGGAATCTGGTTGTCTTCTCTAATCAAGTTATTGCTCCAAATATTTGAAATGTCCCTGAACTGAACTTTCTCCCCCTTTCCTGCTGAGCTTGCTCTTTTTGTCCTAGAAAATAGCCCATCCTACTGGTATCACATTGACGTGTCTTCTAAAACTCAAACTTGAGACTCATCTGAATCTCTCCACTCTTCTTTTTCCACATAACCAATGAACCACCAGGCCCATAGTGTCACTTCCTAATTAGCCCCTAACCTGTCCTCTGTTCTCCATCCCCACTGCTGCTGTTAGAGTATAGCCTTGTCTTTCTTCCTCCAGAGGTGCCCTTGGCAAGTCTGTTGTCAATTCTATAATCAGACTGATCACACTAACATCAGCTGATAAGGTCAGTCCCCTTTTCCAGGACCTGAAAATCAGCAATGGCACTTTACATTTTCCAAATACAATAGAATGTTACATTCTTATTCCAAGTTCTCTGGGATTTGGCTCCAACCAGTTTTTATCATCTGTCTCCCAGCACTTTTTTTTTTTTTTTTTTTTTGGAGAGGTTTTTCGCTATAGGGCGCGTGCCCTCGCCAGACAGACAGAGAGAGACATAGAAACAGAAAGCGAGAAATCACCCCCCAGGGGGGATGGTCACGCCGCAATCCCTTCTCCTCCATTCTCCTCTTGGGATCTTGGGCACGCACGCACACGCGCCCGGCGTGAGTTGTAAGCCACCGGGTCCGAGACGCGAACCGCGGTCGACTACGTGGGAGTCCAGCGACATAGCCATTACGCTAACTGCTGGTTCCCTCTCCCAGCACTTTTTAAAAACTTTCTTTCTTTTGTTTCTAGTTGCTAGAGGGCATGTGTACTCATAAGAGAGAGAGAGAGAGAGAGAGAGAGAGGAAGAGAGAGAGAGAAGAGAGAGAATGCACCCTCCCCCAATGGAGGAATGGTCTTGTCACAATCCCTTCTCCTCCATTTATTCAGCCTACTGGGATTTTAGCCACACATGGACCTGGCATGTTTTTGAAACCATGAGGCCAGGATTCATATCAAGGTTGGCCATGTGAGATCTAGTTCCCTTAACCACTGGGCCTCAGCTGGCCCTTTTCTTCTTCTTCTTTCTTTATTTTTTTTAAAAGAAGATTTATGTGAATATTTTTTTTTGTAAAGCTTTTTTATTTTATGAGAGAGGGAAGATGGGAGAGTGGAGAGGGAGAGAGACAGGCACTTTTAATAGGGTCTTCATGTTGCAATCCATTTTCAGTCTCAGCGGGCCAGAACACAGGCACACACATGTACATCTGCAGTGCTCAGGAAATCCTGGGACATAAATCCTAGAACTTCCCCATGAGGGTACAGTTGTATTACTGTTGTCCCTTGCCTTTTGAACTTTTTATACCCTAGCCCCTCACTTTGTTGTCCCTTCATTCATGCCACCTTTCCCATCAGCCACGTCTGTCCCAGCGTAGTGGTGAAGAGGGTAGGCTCTGGTGCCAGGCTGTGCAAATGTAAATGCTGGCTGCATAATACAAGACGTATGTGATTTTAGGTGAGTTACCTAACCTCCCCATGCCTCAGTTTCTTCTTTAGTAAGTGAGATCAACAATATACCTACCTCATAGGGTTACAGTGAAGATTAAAAGAGGTAATTCATGTAGAGGACTTAGAAGACTGCCTGACCCCTGCCAAGTGCTCAGAACATATTAGTTATTTTTATCGCTACTAATCAGTTTTATATTTCTGTCATATTTACATTAAATGAGTCTTCCCTGATGTCCTTCATAAAGGATTTTATAAATATCCAAGCCAGCATTTAGTCTTCTGTAGCATTGCTCTTACGGATTTATCTTATGTTTCCTTGTTTTATTATAATGATAGTTACTCTAGTAAACTCTAAGTTCTTAGAAGCGAAAAACACATTTTAGGTGTCTTTCTGACCACTTGGAATAATGTTTAGTATGAAAGAAATGCTCAGTAAACAATAAATAAATCCATAATTGGTTGCTTCTTACCTTTGAAATTATAGTCTTGAACGTCAAAAAAAAAAAAAAAAAAAAAAAAAAAAACTTTAAAAAGTTTATTATGGGGACCAGCAGATGGCATAATGATTATGTTGCTGGACTCCTAAGTTGTCAACCGTGGTTTGAGTCCCAGACCTGGTAGCTTAAAACTCACACCAGGCATGTGTGCATGTGTGCCCAAAATCTTGAGAGGAGAATGGAGGAGAAGGGATTGGGGTGTGGCCATCCCCCATGGGAGGTGATTTCTTACTTTCTGTCTCTCTGTCTCTCTGTGTCTCTTTGGTGAGCACCCATACCCTATAGCAAAAATCTCTTTCCCCAAAAAATGTTTATTATGTATTTCTTTCATGAGCGAGAGAGACAGAAAAAGAAAGACATAGAAATGGCACCTTCAATAGGGCCTTGAGATCATAACCCACCTCCAGCTTCAGCCAACCCCAGCTGTGGGGACATGCATGCCTGGCCTACTAAGGCAGGTCTTTGGATATGAACCCAGAACCTTCCCAATCAGCCTTGCAGAGCATTGCATTTTACTGCTGTACCACTACTCAGTACTTGAGAACTAAACATTTTGATAAACTGGAAGTATTCAACTCTGATATTCATGGTTCTTGCTGAGAGACTCTTGCAGGTCTCTTAAACAAGGAGTGATGAAATATTTAACAGAGTCTGATGGTCTGACCCATCAGAATGAATGTGGCAACCAACCAAGAAGATGGCACTATGTGTACCAGCAGAACCAGGCCTGCTGAGGGTACCTGCGATAGTGAGAATACTCTGAATCTTAAATGAGAATTCTAACAACCTTAGATGAGAATCCTAACTGCCGCAAACAAGAAGAGATTCCAGCTGGCCCTGTAGCCTAGTGGTTAAGTGAGTAGGATTCCACCTGGCCATCTGGAGTTTGAATTCTGGCCCTTGAGGCTTGAAATATACACTGAGCATGCCCCCAATCCTGATAGGACGGAGAAATAGAGGAAGAAGGATTGTGCCCCACGCATGCCCCATTGGGGGATGCTTTCTTCCTCTTTCTCTTTCTCTTTCTCTCTGACAAGTGCAGATACCCTCTGGCAATTAAGAAATACTAAGAAGGTATCTATGTCAATGGGGTTACTACAAATTAGTTATTTGAGTAACTCGGTTGCATAAGGAAGGACTCAGGCTCTTGTCATCTTGCTGTTTGCTATCTTTAGGAACTGTCATTGTCTTCAGGTTGCTCTCCTTAAGATAACCTCTTATCAGTTCTTAAGACAGAACAAAAGAAGGTGAGCTTCATATTACCAGAAGAAAAACTTTACCCAGAAGCTTCTGCAGATCTCATCTTAACATATCATTGGTCAGAATATGGCCACAGGACTAAACTTAGACAAATCACTAGTAAGCAAAATGCAACAGTCATGCTGGCTTTTACCCATCAGAATTTACTCAAGTAAGGGCTTCCCAAAATGGAAGAAGGCATTAGCTAAACAAAAGATATCTGGGCTATCACCTTTCATAAAAGGAGAGAGACTCTGCCTCTTTATCTTCAAAGACCTGGTACTTATTACAACTTTATGTTTAAACCAAACATCACAAAGAAACCATTTTCACATGTAAATAACACTGAGTGTAATCCAAGGGCAGACCAGCCTTGGAGTGAAAATCTCTGCATTTATCATAATGGTTGTTCCTGAATTCTAGAAATTATTCAATCACTTGAATCTGTAGAGGAATTGCTTATTATTTGAGACAAATAAGATAAACATAAGTTTCCTGAAATAAAACCTATTTCTGGGCCAGCTGGTAGTGTGGTGAAGACAACTGAATCCTACGTGGCCAACAGTACAGTTCAAGTCCCAGAACTGTGGCTTGAAGAACATACTGGTGTGTGTGTGTGTGTGTGTGTGTTTGTGTGTGTGCCCAAAATATATATTTTTAAAATTTATTTATTATCATAATAATCTTGTTTATATTACATTGAATCGCATATAACTTTACAGTGTATTACATTGCTTTTTCAAAAGGGAATGCCATGCATGTCAGTCAATACAGAGACATTAAAATCCCTACTTCATCATGTGCCCAAATCCTGAAAGGAGAAAAGGAGAAGAGATTGTAGCATGCCCATCCCCCATGGGGTGGTGTTTTCTCTGTCTTTCTCCAGTGAGCGTGTGCAGCCTTTAGTAAATTTTTAAAAAGTCTATTTCCACTGTCTATAAAGGCACTTGAGCAAAATTGTTGTTGCTGGCATATCTTGTTTTTACTTGCTTATAGGCTTCTACATGGCTGACTATGGTTCGAGTCCTGTACCTGGTGGCTTGCTTTCTTGCTTTCTCTCTCTCTTTCTGTCTCTCTCTGGTCAAATTAAAAAAAAAAAGAAAAGAAAAGAAAAAAAAAGAATGGAATTAAATAAATAAATAATTCTTTAAGAAAACAAGAAACTAAAACCTCAGCCAAACTCCCAGGCCTTCTGTGATAGAGCTTGTTCTGACTCTCTGACTTGCCACCCCATGTACCCCTAAGTGCACACACTTCGCATCCACATAAATATACTTGTAATTGTAATATATCGGTACCCATGAAAGCACCCCTATAGGCATGGTCATGCCACAATTCCTTTTCCTCCCTCTTTGCCTCCTTCTGGGAATTTGGTCATACACACACACATACCTTGTTTGCCTGGGTATATATCCCTCTGTTAGAGTTTTCATCAAGTTGCTATATTCACCTGCTGTGCTGGAGCCTAGGCTCCTTCAGCTAGGGGGTTACCCCACTACTGTCTGCTGCCTGCTTCTATCACATGACATTCAAGGTGGGGGCAGTGAGGGTGGTAAAAAAATAGTCTCACATGAAGCTCAGAGTTTTCTTAATATTAGGAATAATTTGGTTGATGTTACTTATTATCTCCGCCTTTAAGACATGTTCAATTTTGAGTCTTAATCTGATCATTTGCGAATAGATTAGCTACTGGCAAATGGGCACATTCCCACATATTTACCTTGACATATGTGTACTAATGGCAGCATGAACCATTAGTGAATTTATTATTTTTGAGTCCTAGTTGCACTTCTACTGCTAAGGTTAATTATGGATTTGTTTTATTCTGTGATTAAAGCCATTAGCCACTATTAGCAAATGACGATGTTTAGGCATGTTTGAATATCATCTGGGTTGCATTTCATAGCTGGGGCCCAGGCTAAATTAGCACTCTCTGGAACTGACATCTAGAATGGTGATACATAGGCTTGCTGAAGGTGGACAATGATTCGTTCTTGCCATAGAAGGATAAACAGAACCTAATTGCCTTCACTAATTATTCTTCCTGAGCACAGACACTGGCCAGAATTTACCTTTAGTTGAATTTGGCCTGTGTCCTTATCTGTGTTTGAATGACCGGACACTTCTGAGCAGGAGTTCAAGAAAGTCTGAAGAGTCTTCTGGCTCTATTGCCTACACACCCTGCTTTTAGCTTTCTTTTATTGAGGAGGTAGAATGGGCTCATTTTCTCTTTGCAATACTTGGGGATGGAATTTGCAGGTCAGAGCTGAGGTTCCTCTGGAAGTTTCTGTCGACGAGAGGAGTATGCTTCTTTTTGAAACCTCCTCTGAGCAGGTTATGCCCTTTCCAGCTGTGCCTTAGTTGAGGGGGGATAGGCTTGGGTGTCCCTGGGACCAGTGAAATGGGCTTTCTGGATGCAGGGCGCGTGGAGATAGGCGCTACATTCCTTCCCTCACATTCTATGCGTTACCTAGGGAAGGTGAACTATTGTAACAACATCCGCAAATCTCACACTCAGTATGGAGTCACTGGTGGCCAGGAGGGTGTGGGCTCTGCTCTTCCAGTCATCAGGAACTTGAGATCCAGATCCTTTCTTCTGGAGGCTCTTCTACCCCCTAGTGCTTTGGAGTTCCTCCAGTTTTTTCTGTGGCCTACAGTCTAGGGAGCGAGATTAGAGACAGTGTGGGAGGCTCCCTGGTCAGGCCCAGAGAAGCACCTGTCACTTCTGCCCATATTCCTACTGGCCAGAACTAGCATGTATGCAACAGCAAGGAAGGGAAGAAAATGTAATTAGCAGCTCTGTCTGGAAAAAAAAAAAAAAAAGAGAAACAGTTTGGAAAATAACTCACTGGTGTTTGCTGTTATCTCATTTGCTTCTTCCTAGCAAGTGAAGCTAACCCATGCTGGGAGGATTTTCTCATCTGGGCCAGTTTCTCAGCCTTTCCTCTTTCTTTAGTGTCACAAGGAAGCCCACCCTAGGCTCATCTTTCCCTGAATGCTCTTCAGTTTTCTCCAGGCAACGGCAGAGAAAAGCTTGAGGGCTATGATAGCCAGAAGCCTGCATTCCTGGAGTTCCAAGGGTGAGTACTTACCCTATACCCTCCAGCTTCCAACATGGCTTGGGGCCCATCGTAAACATTTGTTAAGTGAATAACTGGCTGACTGAATGATTTTTGGTGAACTGAAGGTTCCCATCATCTGACTTTGACGTATGTTCATTTTAGAAGGCTTATCTCTTTACCCTTTGCACAAGCCTTCCAAATTGTTATCTACAGTTCATCTTTCCCAGGGAGACGGTTCAATTAAGACACCTCAAAATGAGTCCATGATTCGAAGGTACAGCTGACTGCACTCTGATTAACTTCCTATTCATCAGTCACAGAGATATATGATGGGAATTACCAGGGCAGGCAGGAGGGAGGGCAGGCAGGCTGGGGGGAAGGGAGGTAGTAGCTGAAGAGCAGAGTTTCGGGGTACAAAAACGATTGGGAAAGTGCCAGGAGGGGGGAAAGGGGCCCTCAAGAGAAGAAGGCGTCCCAGCAGATAGCATGAGATAACAGACAGTCTTCTGGGAACTGTTAATTTTGATGAATTACAACTGAAGGTCTGACTTGAAAGTTACATAGAACTTCCTTATGAGAAAAGGAAAATAAATATTAGATGGTGGAGTAGGCTGATGACTGGGAGTCTTAAGAAGGGACTTTTGAAGGTTCGCAGACCAACCTCCTCTCAGCTATACCATCCCAGCATCTTCTAGAAAGCATGAGTGATAGAGCGTCTTATGCAGAGACTGCTGCTACTTTGTTGGGTGTTTGAATTGTTGGGGAGACCTCACACCCTCTCACAGCTCCATTATTAAATTTCTGGGGCTCTCCTAGCTTCTGGTAGTTTTCTGGCAATCCTTGGTGTTTCTTGGCTTGGGAACGCATCATCCCAATCTCTGACTTCTGCCAATGTGGTATTACCCCTGTGTGTGTATCTGTCTTTGTTTCCAAATTTCTCTTTTTTCTTTTCTTTACTTTTTCTTTTGTAGAGAGATTTTTGCTATAGGGCACATGCACTTGCCAGAGAGACATAGAGAGACTGAGAGACAGAAAGCGAGAAATCACCCCCTCGGGGGATGGCTAGGTCGTAATCCCTTCTCTTCCATTCTCCTCTTGGGATCTTGGGCATGCATGCACATGCACCTGACATGAGTTTCAATCCTCCAGGTATGGGGCCTTAACCATGGTCAGCAGTATGCGAGTCCAGCGATATAACCATTACACCATATGCTGGTCCAAAATTTCTCTTTTTTTCCTAAGGACACGGTTGTATTGGATTGGGGTCTATGTTATTGACCTCATGCTAATCATCTTCAAAGACTATTTACAAATAAGGTTATGTTCACAGATACTGAAGTTTAGGACTTCAGTGACTTTTGGGGGGAACACAATTCAACTGAAAACAATGACCAAGGTTATGCTGAAAATACTCAACTCAAACCATCCTTATCTGATGCCAGAGCTGTTCCTCCCCATGTCTACCAATATCCTTGCCTGGATGAAAAGCTCCTAGAACATGGAAAATCAGGCTTCTTTCTCTCCTAACCTCCAAACTCCTCCTCACCAAGATCCTAGCTCAGGGAACAGCACCACTATTCACAGAGTCCATACCCAGAAATGTGGGCTTCCTCTGTGATTGCCTACTCTCTCTCACCTATTATGTTCAACTGTTTACCAGATCTTACCATTTTTCCCTCTTAATATCTCTCCAAACCCACGGCCCCTTTCCTACTTTAGGCCACCAGCCTGTTTATCAGGATTCCTGGTCCATTCCAATAAGATGTGAGTTTCCTCCACTGCCTGGCTTTGGCTTGAGGACTACGTTAGCCTTGCTGAAACTTTCTGTAATTGTGCTGCTGCGTGCTGGAGAGATCAAGAAACCAAGGAAGGAAGGAAGGAAAATACTTCTGCTTTTGAAACAAGAGGTTGTGTGTTTTCATGGGGCAATAGCCCCACGAGTCTGTTGGCTGGCCCTGCCTACTATATAGTAGGTGCTCAGAGATGGCTGAGTTTTAATCCTTTTTGACCCCCCGTTGCCCCATGTCCTGTCCTTTCTACTTTCATGCTGCTAGTCCAGGACCATGCTCCTCCCTCAGACTCTCGCAGTGGCCCCTTGTCTTCTGTATCCCAGGCACTAGATAGACGTTTTGGTACAGTGCAGGACCCCAGCAGGTAGTTGATGAATAAAGGTACTAATTAAATACATAGGAAAAATGGTCTTTACAATAACCCCTTGTCAGTTCTGCAAGTTAAAGTGCTTTGTTAAAGCAACTTCCTAGTTGTACCATGGATAAATATCTCTGTGAATTGTTTAATCAATTCTGCTCTCTGGCCTCTCCTGAGAGGTGGTCAGAGCCCAGGACTGGTTCATGTGGGCAGTATTGCCCTTCCTGCTCTTTATCTTGGGAGAGCCCAGTCACAGTAGAGAATGCATATCTAGGGGACCACAAAGATGGAAGGAAAGCTGTTTCTGAAGCATTTGGATGACCAAAGGCAGACTTTTTTTTAAATTTTTTTTTTTTTTTTATCAGAAACAGACCCATCAGGTCTTTAGTGATGTTTCTTACAGGTCACATGTAGAGAACAAGTTTGTTGAAAGAGGAGGAGATGTGGCATAATAACTTGCCACATGGAGAGGTAATGTAGAGTGGTGTTTGATTTTGGCTTTAACCTCTGCCTCAATTTACCTAATGAAGTATGGACCTCAAGGAGGTTTGCTGAACTGTTTGAGAACATAGTTTCCGAGGCTATGTGAGGTTTCTATGTTCTGGCTGGTTTATTCTCTATCACTTTGGCCTCACTAATTCTCAGCACAGATTGAAAGGTCCATTGGGCTGAATCAGCTTTGACTTCTCTCTTAATCCATTTGAGTTGTTGTAACAAAAACATCATTAACTTTGTAGCCTATAAGCTCCAGAAATGACTTAAAGTTATAGAGGCTAAAAAGTCCAAGATCACAGCCCTAGCAGATTCAGTATCTGGTGAGGGCTCGCTCTCTGTTTCATAGATAGTGGTTCTCACTGCATCTTTATGTGGTGGAAGGGGCTAGCTAGTTCTATGGGGTCCTTATCCAATTCATGAAGGCTCTGCTCTCATGACCTAGTTTCTCCAAATTCCCATTTCTTAATATCACCACTTTAGGGATTAGGACTCAACATATCAATCTTGGGGGAATACAAACATTCAGATCATAGCACCTTCAAAGACCCAACCCAGGCACAGAACTTACGCCTGTCCATCACTGCATTGGGTACATCTTCTAACACTCCAATGGCTCTTACCATTGGGTGATTGTCAGAAAATTTAGAGCTGTGATGACCACGGTAGCACACACTACTCATAGTCGCATTCTGCTGGCATGTGCCAGGAAGTATATGTAGTAGTCTTTATAATAACACTGGACTGATTTATTGGAACAGATGTAGTTTTATGAGGTTCATGTATCAAGAGTTTGGAAGAAAGCAAAATATGTATTACTGTGGAGGACAGGCATGTCTGTGTGTGGAAAGTTCTCAAATGGTATGTGGTACTCTTGGCAGTGGTGACTCATGGCATGGTGATATATGCTTCTTGGTAACTGCAGCAGCTATAAACCAACAGGTGGTAAAGTATCAGCTTTTTCTCCCACCCATGAAATGGGTTCTAAGGCAGACCCATATCAATAAGATATAGGACATCTACAGTAGACATTTTTTGTTTCAAGTCCTTCCGACAAGGACTTGAACCTTCTTTTGAGACTGTGGTGCAGTCCAAGACCCTTTCTTCTCTCTTTCCTTTCAGAGATATCAGATCTGGGTCACAGTCTTTCCTCTTATTCTCCTGCTTCTCCTCCAGCAAATCTCTTGCATGTCTTAATTCTGTTTTTATTTGTTTGTTTTTGTTTTTTAAGTTTTTTTAAGTTTTTAAACTTTATTTATTTGTTTCTTCCATGAGAGTGAGAGAGAGACAGAGATAGAGAGATAGTATGTCCAACAGTCTTGATGCCAACATCCACTCCCAGCATTGGCCAGATTTTCATGTGTACATGAATGCCTGGTGTATTCAGGAAAGTCTCCAGACACAAACTCGGAACCCTCCCATGTGGGTCAACCTTTTAGAATGTCTCACTTTACTTCTGTGTCACCTTATGGCCCTATAATCTTTTTTTGGTATCTGCTCTTCAAGAGCCTAAATGAATGCACTCCCTTCCCCTATTTGTCCTCAGGGAAAAGGAAACAATGTTTATGTTTCAGGCAAATGGTGGGATGCTTGTGTGAGGGATCAAACCACCTATTCAAGAGGCGGAGGATAGAGAATTATAGAACGGAATTAGAATTATAGAAAGGATGTGAGGTTTTGGCATCTGTGAAAATTGTAGAAATGGATAATGCCTCACATTCAGGCCCCAAAGAAAGGAGGGTACAGAGGCCTTGATACCAGCAGCAAAGGTATCCATGACTGGCCTGGTTCATTTAGCGACATACGTAAGGAGTAACTCTGAGCCTGCAGATGAGTAGTGATTGACAATGGTAGCACTGGAATTAGAGATCAACAATACGTTCTCCATTTTTCAAGCACAGTCCAAGTTAAGTACAAGTACTTTTATCAAGGAGGAAATCACCTCTTAAAATGGCAGAGTGACTCATTCTCCCTTTCTGGTTAGCTGAGGCCATAGAAAAATAAATAAGGTGATCATATATTCTTGGGTCTGAATGGTATAGAAACCCAGAATTAGCAGGTTCTCCAAATATGGCTGGACAAAAACAATGGAGTCATTTGCCCATGAATGGTGACTGAGTCTGGAATTTGAGAGTAGAGCATATGGCAGTGGGACTGTGCTTCTTTATGGAGAAAGTCAAATCTAAGTAAGGGAGTGGCTGAGACTGAGTCCCGAACACTAACTGAAGACCACACACAGCTGGCTCTTGGACATTAGATATAGAGAAGCCACTGCAGGACTGGAAGCAGGTCCACCTAGATAGAGCTGTGTAGGTATCAGGTCTCTGGGTAGATGTAGGGCTGAAGTATGTTTGCAGGTGAGACAAAGGAGACAACCTCAGGGCATGTCATGAACTTTTAGACTGATATACTCTAATGAGAAAGGAAAGGAGGCTTTCCTTTCTTTCCAGGAGGTCTGAGGGTAAGGCTGAAGTAGCCTGCAGCAATACACAATTCACTGCCTTACATGTTATGCCATAATCTGTTCACATGTTCTGTTTATTTTTTGAAATGACAAAATGATATTGTATTATTTAATGTAACTATCTATGAGTGCATTCACATTTTAATTTGTAAAATAGTATCTCATCGATCTTTTTGCATGCTAAAAAGAATAAAGATAAAATTACAATGACTCATAACAAGCCAGAAAATCCTTGCTAATTTTTAAAAAGAAAAATCAAGGTGTACATGCCTTAAAAGGTAGCAGAGAAGGTATGAAATAAAGTCAATTCTAGGTGACCTTAAATGAGAACACAGCAAATACTAGAGCTTCAAAAGATATCAAGCCGGACTTCACCATGAACCATGAGGGAGTAACAGGGACCAAATTTATCCTCTTAAACAAAATGGAAAAAAAAGAAAGAATGATAGTTTTCAGTCACTGAACAACAGGCAGTGGAGGACAGTGATCCCAAGCAAAAGGAAACAAATGAGGGAGGCCTCTGCCTGCCTTCGCCTACTGCATGCAGAGTTTCTAGGCCATAGCATGGAAAGAAGGAGATCGTACAGATCCTCACGTCCCCCTGAGCCAAAGAGAGAGAGAGAGAGAGAGAGAGAGAAGAGAGAGAGAGAGAGAGAGAGAGAGAGAGAGAGAGAGAGAGAGAGAGAGAGCTGAGACTGTGAGGAGGCCCAGACAACAAGGGTGCTCACAGTACAACACTAGAAAGGACAAAGTTGCATGAAAAAACTCCAGAGATTTCTAGAAGGTTCATCTCAGGGTTCAACCTGGTAATGATCAGCATATATGTGTAATGAAACTTTCCAAAGCCTGGAAAAGAACCACTGTAAAGGTACAGGTGGGGAAATTCTTGATGATCACACAGAGCCTAGAGTGTTTTCCTAACAACTGGAGAGAAGATACATGATGTTACACACTTGGCCTGCACAGTAAGGAGTAGCTCTGAGCCTACTGATGAGTAGTGAACACCAGGTAAAATGCTGGACTTACAAAGTATTCAGTTATTTCCCCAAAGGGGACAAAATCAGCCCTTGGTTAAAAGCTACCTTGGTCCTACCTAAGAAAATCTTTAAAGAAAGCCTTGAAAAGATCAATTGTTGGAATTGTTTCCAAACAATTTAACTGTATCCCAGTAAAACTGTATTTTTTAACTGTAAAATAAAAAAAGTTAAATTGTATTTTTAACTGTATCCCAGTTTAGAAAATAAAAATATCAAACAACGTAAAATTCACAATTTCTGAGTCAGGAAAATAATTCGACCATGGACCAATTAAGCAATCAATATAGACTCAGAAATAAGATAGATAATAGAATGAATAGTCAAGAATAGTTATCACAAATGTACTTCCTCTATTCAAGAAGAGAGAGCACAGATAATTAAATACTGGCCTATGTACCAAATCCAGTTTGGAGCCCATTTTTTGTATGATCTGAGTGTTAAGAATGGTTGTTCCTTTACTTAAAAAATTTTTATATTTAAAAAATGTAAAAGGAAAAACTCACTGAAAACATTTAAGTCTTAGTCTAAATTATTTATATTCTGGCCCTTTAAATAGTAAGTTTTCTGACCTTGAGGTCAAAGAAACAAACCACACATGCACATACACACACAAAACAAAATCTAAACCAAACTTTAAAAAGTGCATAATACAACATCTGAGGTAGAAAAGATACTGTATAGAAAATATATTGATGGATAAAGCAGATACAACATTACAGAAGAAAAGATGACTGGACTTGAAGATACAGCAATATGAACCATTGAAAATTAAACACGGAAAGACAAAAACAGAAAAAGAAACAGTGCTTCAATAAAGTGTGGGACAACTTCAAGGAGCCTACCACAAATGTAATTGGAGCCTCTGAAAGTGAGGATAGGGGAGAAAAATTAGAAAAAAATATGTAAAAAGAAGGGGCAAAAATATCTCTAGATTTAATAAAATAATTAAGCCCATAGTTTCAAGAACCTTAACAAACTTCAAGCATAAAGTTCATTGAAGACAATTATACTAACACAAATAAAAATCAAACTGCTTAAAACCAGTGATAAAGAATGTCTTAAAAGTAGTAAACATAAAACACACATTACATTTAGAAAACAGAAAATCAGGAATGATAGACTCCTCACTGGAAATAAGGCAATCCAAAGGGCAGAAGATCAGTATCTTTAACTGTTGAAAAGAAAAGAAGTAGTCAACTTAGAATGCATATCCAGTGATAATATCCTCCTAAAATGAAGTACAATTAACAGACTTTTCAGCTTAAAAAGGTTACCATTAGCAGACCTGTACTACAGGATGTATTAAAGCAAGTTCTTTTGGCAAAAGGAACATGATACCAATGAAAATATGAGTCTACACAAAGGAATGAAGAATATGGGAAATAAAAACTATGTAGATGAGATTAGAAGACTTTTTCTTATTAGAAAATATCTTTAAAGCATAGTTGATTATTTAAAGTAAAATTAGGAAAATGTTATGGGGTTTGTAATATATTATAAAAATAAAATAGTACAAAGATCAGGAAGGAGGTACGGTGTTCTTACATTATGTATGATGTAGTGATATATTACTTAAAGGTATGTTGTGATAAATTAGAGATATATACTATAAAATGTAAAGCAAAACAAAAGAGGGTCATAGCTAACTATTTGAGAGGTGAAACTAGGAGAGTTAAAATAGAATGAAAACACTCCTTATGTAAAAAGTTACAAATATATTGAGAGCAAAATGACAAAAAAAGTTATTCTGTGCTAACAATAGTCAAAAGAAAGCTGGAATGGCTATTTTGTATAATAAAAAGTAGTAATAACTAGGGTTGTTTTTCCCTGAAAAAGGGTCACTACGTTAATAGGGAAGAATAGGAAATAACAATAAAAATGTTTGTGCACTGGAAATAGAGCATCAAAATACATGAAGTAAAAACTAATAAAATCAAAAGGAGAAGTAAACAAACCTACTTTGTTAGTATGAGATTTCAACCACCTCTCTCAGTAATTGACAGAAAAAGTAGACATAAAACCAGGAATGACATAGAAGAATTGAGTAACACTATCAATCAACTACCTAATTGACATTTATAGAATACCCTACTCACAAGAGCAGAATAGAGATTTATTTCAGGTGAACATGGAACATTTACCAAGACAAACTGTATCCTGAACCATAAAACAAATCTCAAAAAATTTATGTTCTGAGTCATAAAATAAGTCTCAATATATTTAAAAGAATCCAAATCATGCCAAGTCTGTTCTGTGACCAAAGTGGATTTAAATTAGAAATAAATCAGGGCAAGACATCTGGAAAATCTCCAAATATTTAGAAACTAAAGAACACTTTAAAAAATATTCTTCAGCAAGAGAAGAAATAAAATAAATTAGAAGGCACTTCAAACAAAATGAAAACAAAAATGTGACAAATCAAAATTTATGTAATGCATCTAAACCAGTACTTAGAGGAAAACTTATAGCACTAAGTGGCTGTATTAGAAGAGAAGAAAGACCTCAAATCAATGATCTAAACTGGAAGTTATTAAACTGCAGAAGATGGGTCAATCTGCTGCCTGTTTCTGCAGATAAAGTTTGATTGGAACACAGCTATGCTCATTCACATATGCATTCCTATGACTACGTTCATGCTCTAAGAGTTGATTAGCTGAATGAATCTCAAAGCCTAAAATACTCTCTAATCCTTCATTGAAAACATTTGCTCATCCCCTATTCTAAACTTCTACTTTAGTCTAGAAAAAGAAGAGAAAATGAAACCTAAAGTAAACAGAAAAAAAGAAATGATGAAACTAAGAGAAGAAATCAATGACATAAGAACAAAACTGATATGAATAATCAGTAAAGTAAAATAGGGTTCTTTAAGAAAATTAATAAAATTTGGTAAACCTCAAGCCATATAGAGAAGAAAAAGAGAAGAGAAAAAGTTCAAATGATCAATGTTTGAAATGAAGAATGAAACACCACTAAAGATTCTACAAATTTCAAAATATAACCAGGAATATTATGAACAATTTTTTCCCCGTAAGTCTAACAATTCATATAAAATGAGCAGACTACTTGAAAGAAACAAACTACCAAAATTTAGTTTTGAACAAATAGGTAAACTGAAAAGCTCTATGTTTATTAAATGAATTGAATATTTAGGTGAAAGAAATTCCCACAAATAAACTATAGGTAAAAATGACTTTACTTAAATCATAGAAATATTTAAGAAAAAAAATGATACCAATTCCGTGCAAATTCTTCCAGGAAGAAGGAAGAGGAAGGAGCGCTTCTCAACACATTCTATGAAGCCAGCATTTCTCTGACAACAAAATGAGAGATGGATATTATCATAATCAAAATTGGTTGACTGATTTTCCTTATAAAAACTGATGAAAAATGTTAAGTGTTAGGTAATTAGTTTCAACAATATATACTAATAATATAACAGTACATCAATGATCAAGTGCAGTAGAAACCCAAAATGCAAGGTTGGTTCAACATTTGAAAATTAATTAATGTAATTCACAGTATTAATAAAATAAAAAGAAAAACCCTCTAATCATCTTAATTGATACATCAAAAGCATATGACATTTATAATAAAAATTTGGAGCAACTTAGAAATAGCTTTAACCTGATAAACGATATCTATGAAAAATCTGTAACAAATATACTTAGTCCTGGAAAAGTTAATGCATTTCAGATATGATTGAGCACAAAAGAATTTCTGCTCTGGGGGCTGGCAGGTGGTGTGGTGGTTTGGGCGCTGCATTCCCACATGGCTGACCAAGGTTTGAATCCTGAACTTGGTGCTTTCTCATTCTTCCTTTCTCTCTTCCTCTGGTCAAATTAAAGAATAAAAATAAATAAATATAATTGAATAAAAGAAAATGGCATTACTGTCTTTAAAAGAAAAGAATTTCTACTCTCACAAGTTCCCTTCAGCATTGTATTTGAAGAGCTAGCTACAGCATTAAGGCAAGAAAAAACAAAAACAAAAACAAATCCCACATTTGAATTGGAAAGAAAATAGTAAAATGTGTTTTATTACAGATGGCATGATCATCTATGTAAAAATTTAGAAGGGATTTACAAAAAAGCTATTTGACTAATAAGAGGGCTTACAAAACTTACAGGATACAAGGTCAATATAAACATCATTTGCATATTTTCTATTTGCTGCTATATGCAGCAATGAATAGTCAGAGAATAATATTTTAAAACTATATTCATAATAATAACAATGAACATAAAATACAATGGATAAATTTGACAAAAGTACTATTTATACACTAAGAACTACAGAGTACTGCTGAGAGAATTTTAAAAGAAACAAATAAATTGAGATGTAAGCCATGTTTATGGATCGAAAGACATATTTTAAGATGCCAATTCCAAAGTGTTAAAAGAATGCATAACATTTGTTTATTCATTCAGTGAATTAATAACATTTGGTTGTAGAACAGCATGTTTTAAGTGCTGGTAAAATAAAAAGTACTTCCCCTAAAATTAAATTACAGTTTGGTGAAAATAAAAAGATGTCAGTTCCCCAGACTGATGTATAGATTTCTCATAATTCCAATTAAATCCTAGCAGTCTTTTTCCCCTATAAGTTTATAAGCTGATTCATTTATTAAAGTTCATTTATTTTTCTCCTTCAAAAAGAGGGGGAAAAAACCAAGAGAAAGAGAGTGAGAGAGAGAGAGAGCATAAGTCACTCTCAAAAGAATCTTCATGCCAGATCCCATCCCAGCCCAGCTAGCTAGGATAATAGGCAAGTATGTACATCCAGTGTGCACAGGTACCTTTGGAACGTGAACCTATGATCTTCCCCTATGGTCCCAGCATTGCAGTGTTGTGTTACTGAAGCTGGTTTTATAAGCTAATTTGAAAACTTATACAGATGTGTATAGGATTTAAAATAGCCAAAACAACTTCAAAAAATAGAAATGAGGTTGATTTCAAGACTATTATTAAACTACAGTGATCAAGAAGTATTAAAATAAATATATGCATTTATATAAGTGAAACAGAATAGGAAATGAATGCATATATATTTGATTGACTGATTTTCTTTAGAAATGACTTTCATTCCCCAAGAAATGATGCCAGAACAGTTGTAATATGCAAAAAAGATAAGAAAATGATCTTGACCCTTTCCTCATATCACATACGAAAATAAACTTGAAATGAATCATAAATATAATGCAAGAGCTAAACTACAGAGTTTTTAGGAGAAAATTTAGAAGAAAATCTTACTGCCTTTGGGTTCGACAAATATTTCTTTTTTCTTTTTTCTTTTCTTTTCTTCTTTTTAATATTTATTCCCTATTAAAAGATGGTAGAATGAGTTGAAATATCCACTCTCTAAGGAAGACATCCAAATAGCCAAAAAAGGCATATGAAAAAATACTCAACATCCCTCACTGTAAGGGAGACAAAACAACAATGAGATGCCACCTAACCCCAGTCAGAATGACTAAGATTAAAAAACAAAACAAAACAAAAAATGATAAGTGCTGGCAGGGTTGTGGTGAAAGGGGAATGTGGAAAACAATTTGGAGATTCCTCAAAGATCTACAAATAGAACTACCATATGATCCAGCTATTCCACTCCTTGGTATCTACCCAAAGGACTGAAGAATTCTCAATCGGAAAAGTGCTTGCACATTGATGTTTACTGTGACATTATTCACAATAGCTATGACATGGAACCAAACCAAATGCCTATGAACTGATGAGTAGATTGAAAAATTATGACACATATACTCTATGGAATATTACTCAGCCATAAAAAAACCCCAAAAAATCCTTTTTGACAGAAAGTGGATAAATATGGAAGATTTACTGCTGAGTGAGCAAGCCAGGCTATGAAGGGGAGACATTGTATGTCTCCACTTAATATATGCCGAGTGTCTGCATTCTGTGGTCGAAACTGCATGACTAAAGATTACAGAAACTTAGTAAATGGTTGTGAATACCAAATACAGTGTGGGAAGAAGGCAGATAAAGGAGTAGAGTCCAAGGAAGGACATTAAGAAGAAAAATAGAGAGGCAAGGCATTTGTGGGACAAGGAAATGGATTATTATCTATTGAAGATAACTTTATAGTATTGTCAACTGGACTGGTGAGAAATGTACACCTGTTGGAATATTCACTTTGTAAGCTAAGTAACATGTGATTGAATGTATAAAAGAAATGAAAATAAAAATAAAAATTTATTTATTTATTTTAAATTTATTTTACACATTCAATCACTATACATCACTTAGCTTGTAAAGTGAATTTACTCAACATGAATACACTTCAAACAGGATACAAACTCAACCTACAAAAATCTATAGTGTCTCTATATACAAAGAACAAGAAGACTGAGGTAGAATTGAAGAAAGCGATCCCATTTAACATAGCCCCCAAAAATATAAGATATCTAGGACTAAATCTAACCAAAGAGGTCAAAGAACTCTACAAAGATTTCTTAAACATGTTACAAAGAGAATGAATTATAACCATAAAAAACAATCAATTTGAAATTATAAAAATTTGAAACTTATTCTTTAAAAGAAAAGGGAAGTTATAGACTACAAAAATATTTGCAAAACAATTATCTTACAGAGTACTTTTATGAAGAATATATGAAAACTGCTCCTACTTCGCTATAAAAAGACAAATGACCCAATTAACAAACAGGCAAAAAATTTGCAGACTTTTTATTAAAGAAGATATATGGATGGTAGGTAAGTACATAAAAAGATGCTTAACATCATTAGTTACTATGAAAAGGCAATTAGGACCACAGTGACATAACACACCCACTACAATGACTAAAAATAAGGAAGACAGACTAATTGTTGGCAAAGATGTGGAGCAACTGGAATTCTCCTACTTATTAGTAAGAATGTAAAATAATATAGTTATTGTAGAAAAATTTGGCAGTTTTGTAATAACTTTGATCATATGTTCCATTTACCAAACAAACCAATCATTTCATTCCTAGGTCTTTACCCAAGGGAAATGAAAGCACACTTTTTCACAAAGACTTAAACAAAAATATCTGTAGCAGCTTTACTTGTTATAGTTTAAGTACAGAAAGAACAAAAATGTTCATCAACAGGTGAATAGCTTATTGAATTGTGGTATATACATGTGATAAAATGCTACTCAGTAACAAATGTTAATAACATGGTATGTGCAAACATAGATGAATCTTAAAATAATTTTTCAGAGTGGAAGACTCCAGACAGAAGGATACATACTATATGTTTCCATGCATACAAAACTCCAGTAAATGAAAATTATTATATAGTGACAAAAAGATAAATAGATAAATGGATAACTAGAGATGAGGGAAGGGTGAGAGAAGCCTAGATTACAAAAGTTTATGAAAAAACTTTTAACTTTTTTGGATGATGGCTATGTTCATTATTTTTAAGTTTTAAATCTTTTTTTTTTATGTCAGAGAATGTGTATGTATGAGAGAGAGAGAGAGAGAGAGAGAGAGAGAGAGAGAGTCAGAGAGTCAGGATTCTGGGCATGTGCACATGTGCCTGGTGTGCTTTTCAGGTCCAGGGGGGCTGGGACTTACTAAGCGCAGTGCCTTAACCACTATGCTATGGAGCCTGCCCATGTTAATTATCTTGATTACCTATAAAAGCTTTTATTAGGGGGTCAAGATACATCTTTCTGCAGGTGGATATACAGTTTTTCCAGAACCATTTGGTAAAGAGGTTTTCTTTTTTCTGCTAGATTACTGGTACTCCTTGTCAAAAATCAGTTAGCTGTATTTTTTTTTAAAATTTATTTTTATTTAATTTGACCAGAGAGAGAGAGAGAGAGAGAGAGAGAGAGAGAGAGAGAGAGAGAGAGAAAGTGAGAAAGCAAGCCACCAGGTCTGGGATTCAAACCATGGTCAGCCATGTGGGTGTCCAGTGCACTAACCACCACGCCACCTGCTGGCCCCAGTTGGCTGTGTGCTTTGGAGTTAATTCTGGGGTCTCTATTATGTTCTCTTACCAATAACAAAAATCAACTCAAAGTGGATCAAAGATCTAAACTTAAGACCTCAAATTATAAAACTACTGGTGGAAAACACTGGGGAAACTCTGGAAGATATTGGAGTAGGCAAAAACTTCTTAAGCAAGACCCCCAAAGCACTGGCAACAATCTCAAGAATAGACAAGTGGAATTACATCAGATTAAGATGTTTGCACAACAAAAGACACAGTTATCAACTGTGCTGTGATTAGTGTGATTAGTGTGAATCAACAACCATCAGAATGGGAGAATATCTTCTTGACCTTGAGGCAAGCAAATTTTCTTTAAAGAATGTAAAACAAACATAATAAAACAAACAAATCAACCAAGAACACTGCCTGCAAAGTGAGTAAAGTGATAGGGGTTAGACTTCATTAAAATTAAAAACATCTGCTCTTCCAAAGTCTTTCTTCAGAAAGTTTAAAGGTAAGCCATAAACATGGTGAAAATATTTAGAAAATGGTTTTGAACAGATCCTTTCCAGAGGAAGACGTGAAGGGCCAATAACCACAGGAAAAAATAATAAAACAAGCTCACCATGATTAACCATCAGAAAAACACATACTAAAACCACCTTGCTCTCCAAAAAGTCTAAGAATATTGGAGAAGATGGTGAACTTCTGACACTAGCAAAATGATAATGACCGTTTTGAAGATTATTACGCTATTTCTTCTGGAGTGATATATGCAACTGGTACATTATATTACAGCATTATATCCACTGCTAAGACTTTATCCAAAAGGAATGACAATGTACTAGAATGTATAGAGTAGCTTTATAATGGGCAAAAGCTAGAGATAGGGCAAGTATTGTGATGTTTCCATAAAATATTACTGAACAATAAAAATCAAGCTGCTGATGTATGCAACATGAGTGAATCTTGAAAACATGTCGAGTGAAAGAAGTACAACATGTACAATTCCATTTATATAAAGTTCTAGAACAAGGACAGTAGGTAGCCCGGTGACCTGGAGAACTGACTCAAAAAGACATGAGGAAACTTTCTGGGGCTGATGAAAATGTTCTGTATTTTTTTACTGGCATAGTGATCACATGGATTTATGTATTTGTCAAAGTTAATCAAACTGTACACTTCAAATCTAAGATACCTTAAAAACAGTATGAGGGGAACCAGCAGTTAGCGTAATGGCTATGTCTCTGGACTCCCACGTAGTTGACCACGGTTCGTGTCCTGGACCCGTTGGCTTAAAACTCACGCAGGGCGCGTGTGCGTGCGTGCCCAAGATCCCGAGAGGAGAATGGAGGAGAAGGGATTGAGGAGTGATCATCCCCTCTGGGGGGTGATTTCTCGCTTTCTGTCTCTCTGTCTTTCTCTCTGTCTGTCTGGCGAGCGCACGCTCCCTATAGCAAAAAAAAAAACAGTATGAGAAAAAAAAACAAGTAAAATTTCTTCTCTCTGCTGCCTTTGACTGCTTCTATCTTTATAGATAACCACTATTAACAATATGCCTCAAATTTTGTTTTGTTTTTTAATTTATCAGAAAGTGTGTGTTCTTTCCAGAGAGAGACAGAGATAAAGAGAGTGAAAGTGGCAAGAATGAGTGTATACATGTGTTTATATTATATATAAAATTTTTTAGCCTATGTATTAGAGGGTTCTCCACAGAAATAATACATGAATCATTATGGATGTGTATATGTTACAATATATACATACACACATATGTATGTATGTAATATATATAATTATATATCTGTCGCATATAGATATGTGATGTATTTACATTTGATATATGTGCATATGTATCTATATTTACACACATTTATACACACACACACACACACACACACCCTCACAGACACACTCAAATGAGGTTGAATCTGGGCACCCCATAATTGGTTGACACATAGAACTTACATCACTACCTCCATTTAAACATACAGGTTCTGAGATCACTAGAGGCCCTTTAATGACAACTCCATTTATTTCTGAATGGCTAGATTTTGTCATCAATTTTTTTTTTCATAAGGGACTAATGGGTGATATATTTCTTGAGTTCTTGCAAGTCTGTAAATGCATGTCTGACACCTTTATACTTGAGCAATACCTTGTTTGGCCTACAAATTTTGGATCACACTTTTTTTCCCCCTCAGAAACTCACAGATACTATCACATTTTATTTCTGAATTTTAGTGTTGCTATAAAGAAACGTGAGGCTAGCTTCATTTATCTCCTATTAAGTAAATTATTTTGTTTCTTCTTTAAAAATGATTAAGGAATTCTCTCTCTTTCTCACTCAGAGTTCAGTAATTTACCAGCATCCCAGGATCCATCTTGGTAGTGCTAATTCTGTATCAAATTTCTTACGATATGGTCAACTTGACCCATTCTTTCAATGTGCAGATTCAGTTCTTCCTCCATTTAAGGAAAGTTTTTTCCTATTATATCTTTATTTTTAATTTACTTTTGTTGCCACTTGTATCTCTACTTGAGGGTTACTAGTTATCATTTGTCCTACTATTATTTTGGGATATCTATTGTTTTCCAATTATTTTAATTTATTTGTGCTAGGTACCAGGTGGCCAGCTCTCTCCTCTTCTTTCATGCTGTGAATTCCAGAACCTTGATAGAAGGCCTTGAAATAACCCCGAGCTATAAGATCGGGACAGGCCATCACACTGTCTACAGAGGACCTGGGACCTCTGTCCCAGGGAACTTGCCCAAGCTCTGAGACCAGCTCTATAGCAATAGCAACAGCAGCAGCGGCAGCAGTGGCATGGCTACAGGGTTGGCCATGTTTTCCCGTGTCCCTCAGTCCTTCCTTCCAGTTCTTTCCCATATGACCTGTCCCCCTTGATACCAAACCCAGATATCAGAAAAGGAGCTCAGGTTGGTCACTAAACCTCCTCTCCCAAGGTGGGGCTCAAATTCCCTAAGTCCAGCTCATTCCCCAGGTTGTAGATCTCAGATGAGGGTGTGTGAAATAGTGGGACTTTCTTGGACCCCACTGATGGCATCTCAGAGTTGGATGGTCCCAAATATTGGCTGCCCAAGTCCCTTTCTGCAAAGCATCTTTAGGCATCCTCCCAAGAGGGGCCACTAGCTATGTGGCAACATTTCCTTCCTGCCTATTTGCCTGGGGCTCCTTTCTGGAGAGTGCCCAGCTCCCCTTTCATAAGGGTTTTTCCTCTTGGGTGCTTCATGTTGTGCAAAAGACTCTTCTTGTTCTCAAATGAGCTGTACATTTCTAGTTTATTGGACACATCTGATATTTGTCTGGAGCTGGATAAAGTGTTAAATCAGGGGAGGAAACATCCACATACAAATGGAGAACTTCTCTGTTAAGGTGTAATTGCTTTTATCGCCTTTGTGGAAAAGTGATCATTAGGCTGGTTTTTTGAAATGCATTTTACTCTCCCATTTATTTTAAGATCATTGGGGTTTTCGAATATCCCTCGCAATAGTTATT
This sequence comes from Tupaia tana, assembly GCA_026018925.1. Taxonomy (NCBI): domain Eukaryota; kingdom Metazoa; phylum Chordata; class Mammalia; order Scandentia; family Tupaiidae; genus Tupaia; species Tupaia tana. Next base: position 210,096,342 of record JAKSZU010000003.1, read on the forward strand.
TCCAGTGTTGGTGTGTTGCATTAAGTGGTAGAAAGATGGGTGGGATCAGGTAGTCACGCTTCTTTCTCGCTTCTTGTTGAGTTGCCATCTCCTGCAGAGAGCCTTCTCCCATCTCCTGTCACTCTCAACTGCTGTGTTCTCATGCTTACGGTGGGCTTTGTTTTCCCTCTTAGTACAGCTGACTCATCGGTCTTGCCAGTAATTGAGCGGTTCGCTCTCATCCCTTCAGCTGATGATGGGTGGACATGTGTTCTTCACATGTGCTTCATTTCTCATTCTCACCAGCACCCAGAATGATATAGGGCAGAGAGGAGGTCCCAGTGTTTGTGCAATGCTCAATGGCTTACTAATCATTAGGGGGAAAAGGTAAAAAAAAAAAAAAAAGCCACGTGAAATGCTTGAGCGGCCATGGACCAGTTGCTTCAACTCAATTCCCAATTTTTTCCTTTAAAAACAGAGCTTTGTTTCTGATCAGTGGTTTCAAAACATAAACATCTCAGTCAAGGTGGTCAGTCAGTCAACCTGACCTTCAGCCTGACTGTTTCCTCATTTGTATGGTCGAGTTGTTTAAAACACAGTCCAAAGGGGAATGGAATGATGATTTTAAGTAAGGTCCTACTGATCCCAATTTGAGAGGGTCTTTCAGACCACTGGATGACAGAGCCTGGAGACTCAGTGTCACTCAAAGGTAACTTACAAATAAGATAGAAAACTATTGTGAAGTAAACTGTAACTTCTCATTTCTCCGTAGAAATTCTCAACCCCAATGTCAAAGCAATGCAATGCATTGAATAATAATTGTATTTCTCACAGGACATTACCAATTTCTTTTGTCTGACCTTTAAGAGGAATGGTTTTTAATTTTAATCAAAGAATTCCCTTTTAAACTTTAAGGAAGGGTTACCAGTTTGCTCTTCTTGAGATCTTGACAAAGAGACATCTCTTGTAGAGCTCACTAGCGGCTATTATTTTCCAGCATGGATGTCGTCTTAGGCATTAATGAAGTAGAGACTAATGGGAAGAAATTGATCTCTTCATAGTTTGTCAAGTAAAGTGTGGCTTGCTGAAAATTTCATTATCAGCATCATTCTAGGGGAACTGTAAAAAAAAAAAAGTTAGCAAGAGTCAATTTCATCAAGTTCCCTTTCAGGCAGAGGAGGATTATTGGTTGTATTCATAGAAGAATCTGCTGTAATTTCTATGAGGCTGTATCAAATAAAAAAGTGATTTGTGAAGTTACTCTCGACTCCCTTAGACATGAGGGAGAGCCTCATTCCATTTTCTGAAACTGAAATACGGTTTAAGTTAAGCAGCAGCATTCTGAATAGCTGCTCTAGCCGTTAAAACTGTAATGTAGCTGCACATTTATCGACATGGAGAGTCACATTATGTTCGTGTAAAAAGTGAGTTACAAAATAAGATGTAAAGTATGATCCTATTTTTGTTTAAGAAAAATATGTATGTTTGCATAGGAAAAATCCGGAGAGCTGTGCTTGCATAATCACAGTAAGAAGTAAATAAGAAAAAAGATAAACATATCAACAAAAATAAGCAAAGCATACAAACATATAATTCATAAAAAGAAACGCACATACACAAAAATAAGGGAATACTTTAAACTTGATTTGTAATCACAGAAGCATCATTTCAATGACAAGGAGAGGCCCTTATTTTTGCTTATCAGTTTGGCAAAAATGCTTAAAATAAAGGATTATCTAGTGTTAGCTGGTGGGGGGTGGGGAGACAGAAGGCATGCCCATACCTACCTGGTGACAATATATTTTGTTACATATTTTAAAAAAATAAACATACACTTTGCCACCTTATTAAGGAATGATTAATACAGAACTTGCACAGAGTACAGTGTGCAGAGCATACATCAGGTACACACTACTTACGGTGTATCATTTAATAAAACTTGCCATGTATAAACTTGTGACAACAATTGAGATACTGAAACCATGTTCAACACCCTCCAAAGTTTCCTCCTGCCCCTGTTATTCTTTCCTCTCTCCAGTCCATGGCCCATCTCATATGTCAGATAACCACTGATCTGCTTTCAGTTGTTCTAAATCAATTGTATTTCCTTTTCTTTTTTTTTCTTTTTTTTTTGAGAGAGAGAGATTTTTTTTTTTTCTGCTATAGGGTGTGTGTGCTCACTGGAGAGACAGAGAGACAGAAAGTGAGAAATCACCTCACACGGGGATGGCCACATGGCAATCTCTTCTCCATTTTCCTGTCAGGATATTGGGCATGCACGTGCATGTGCCTGGCATGAATTTTAAATTGCCAGGTCCAGAGCTCGAACCTTGGTTGACTATGTGGGAGTTCAGTGATGTATCAATTACACCATCTACTATTCCTGATCGATTGCATTTTCTACAACTTTATCCAAATGGAGTCATATCACATGAACCTTCTTTTTTATCTGGCTTCTTTCTTTTCTTTTAAAATAATTTTTAATTGCCAGAGGGCATGTGAATGTGAATTCATCTGAGAGAGACCTAGAGACAGAGAGAGCGTGAAGGAAAGGGACAAAACACCCCCCAATGGGGCATGGCCACACCACAGTCCCTTCTCCCCCATTTCTCTATTCTGTTGAGATTTTGTGAATACACATACACATGCATTCAGCATGTTTTCCAAAAAGCCACAACTGGGATTTGAACTGCAGTCAGCCATGTGAGATCCAGCTCCCTTAACCACTATGTTATGGCACCAGCCCTGTCTGGCTTCTTTCAATCAGTGCAATTAATGAAAAACTATTTTTTTAGAGAGGTTTTTTTTTTTTTTGTTGTTGTTGTTATAGGGCATGTGTGCTTTCCAGAGAGACAGAGACAGAAAATGAGAAATTACCCCCCAGTGGGGATGGCCATGCCACAATCCTGTCTCCTTTATTCTCCTCTCAGGATTTTGGGCACATGCGCACATACCTGGTGTGTGTTTTAAACCGCTGGGTCCAAGACTCGAACTACAGTTGACTATGTGGGACTCCAGCAACGTAATCATTTCACCACCTGCTGGTCCCCAGTGTAATTATCTTGAGATTCATCCATGTTGCTGCATGTATCCATAGTTCATTCCTCCTTATGCTGGGTAGAATTCCACTGTATGAATATTACCACAATTTGTTCAACTGTTGATGGGTTGTTAGAATGTCTTCAGTTTTTCCTATTATAGATAAAGCTGCTGTAAACATTTGTGTTCAAGTTTTTTTTGTGTGTGTGGAAATATGCTGTAATTTTTCTTTGATTAATTCCTAAGAGGAGGGTGCATATGGTAGGTGTATATTTAACTTATGAAGAAGCTGCCAAACTGTTATCCAAAGAGATTAGATAATTTATATTCCTTCCAGAATTCCAATTGTTCCACACACTTACAGACAGTTGGCATGGGCAGTCATAAAGTTTAGTCAACCTAACAGTGTGTAGGGGTACCTTATGCTTTGAATTTGTATTTCCCTAATAACTAATGATGCTGCCTGTATTTTCATGTACTCATTTGCCACATGTATATATTCCTTGGTAAAATGCCTTTTTAAACTTTTGCCTATTTTAAAATTGGGTTATTTGTCTTATTATCGTTGAAGTATAGAAGTTTATATAATTTTCATATAAGTTCCTTGTGAGATATATATTTTGTAAATATGTTCTCTCACTTTGTGATTTGCCTTTTCATTTTTGTAACTAGGTCTTTTGAAGACTAAAAGTTTTTATTTGTGATGAAATAGAATTTGCTGACTTTTACATTTATAATTTATGCATTTTTTGACATATTTAAGGAAACTCTCCAAACCGTGAGCACTGATGTTTTCTCCTAAAATGTTTTGGTCTGGAGTTAATTTTTGTATATTTAGTGAGGCAAAAATTGAGGTTCCATTTTTTTTTTTGACGGGGCCATGCAGGCAACACAAGCTGGTAAGGATGCTGTCTCCCATTCTAAGGCAAGGCCTGGACTGGGAAGAAACTGAGGCAAGGCCCAGTTTACGAGCTCTCCCTTGTGTCCTTGAACTGGCCGGTATTCAATTTCTCTACCATGAGTTTTACTGTTATTACGGTACCCTGTAAGGGTAAAACATCACCCCCAACCATTACAATAAAGCCAATTAGTGACCTTGTAAGAATGTGGTTCCCTAAGACAGACAGGAGGACCAGGAAGTTTAAGACTCCCCCACCTGTCTGTTTTTAAGCCAAAATTAACATATAGATTGTTAGTATAAACCAAATTAGCATTAGAAGCATATGTAGACTAAATTAGTTTAAGGCTAATTTTTGTAAATACCCCTTGTTAAAGCTACAGGCCAAAGTTAACTCATGCTAGGCAAAGTCAGCACATTCACCACATAACAGAGACTCAGAGATAAAACAAAAGAACTCACTAATTGACAGACGCAGCAAATAAAATGCAGAAACCCGCAGGTTTATGAAAGGAAAAGGCCTAGCTGGGACAACAGGATAAACAAACCTAAGGACTCCAGAGAAAGATTAACTTAGCTGGGAGCTCTTATCTAAAGCAACAGGTAGCTTTCAACAACAAAGAGTTTCTCATCTATGTGCTGTTGACGATGAAAAACTGCTAACAAAACATCCTGTGTTGTCTCCTGAGCTACAAGATCATCTTCCTTTCCCATATAAGATCATAGACTCACTTTCTATTGTTGTAATGTATGAATAGTCCATATATTAACTGTTTCTTTACTTAGCAAGACAAGATTTCTATCTAGGTCTTTGCAACCAGCAACGTTATCGGCCTGGCCCAGGACTAAAGTTATCAAACATCCTGCAAGCCCCCTCTTCTGAAGATCCTTCCCAGTAATCAAGATCTAAGAAGAAAATACAACAGACAAATGGACTTCCTCATCCTGAGAACTGTGATTGATTTTTAACTAATCTGACAAGACAAACAGCATGTTTTATAATTATTGTTTCCATGCTTTGTATACCCTGTTCCTTAGAGTGGGATTTTTACTACCCCTCACCCCCTTTACTTCCTAAACCTCCCTCAATAAATACGAGTGTCTTATTAGCCACGGCACTGCAGCCTGGAGCTGGCTCTGGCTGTGGCCGGCTGAGAACATGCAAAAGGGCAATGAGGTCTCAGTCTAATTTTTGTTCCTGATCACCCGTGTCGCCTTCCTGTGTATGAGCCACCTTCCACTGCCGAGGCTGGACCCTGGCAGTTTTTTGTTTTTGCATGTTGCTGTCCAATTTTCCTGCATCATTTGTTCAAAAATACTAATTTCTCTTCACTAGGAATGAAGAAACAACTCTTGGAATGGGAAAGAATATTTTCAAACTATGGTTCAGATAAGGGACTGATGTCCAGAATATATAGAGAACTCATGCAACTTACCTGCAAAATAACCCAAAAAACTATAACAAAAAATCTAGTTAAAAAATGGGCAAACAAACTGAACAGACAACTCTTCAAGGAAGACATATGAATGGCCAAAAGCCATATGAAAAAAATGCTCAACATCCCTTATCATAAGGGAAATGCAAATCAAAACCACAATGAGATACCACTCAACCCCAGTCAGAATGGCTATGATTATAAAAGTTGCTAGACACTTATTTTACTTTGTTGGGAGCTTTGTATTTCTATAATTTTTTGAATTCTGGAACAGTTATTTAGAAATCATTTGACTGTTTTAGCTTTTACTGAAAGTCTTTTGAGGTGGGACCAGGACAGGCTTTAATATAGGGCAAATTTTAGAATTTTAACCCACTAATGAGGCAACCTTATTTCGAATACTCTACCAAATAAACCCTTTGTATAGGTGAAATAGCCCCCTGAAATTCACATGTTGGGACTTGACTGATTGTAAAGGTGTTAAGTGAAAAGTAAATCCCCTCATGGTGTCCCAGGATGGGGTCTTCGGGTGTGATAAGGTCGCTCAGGTAGGATCCACATAATTTAATTCTGGTGTGTTTATAAGAGGGGGAAGGAGACCAGAACAGGCAGAAACTTAGGCACAGCTGCCCTGGTCAGGATTCTGCCATGTGAATTCCAGCTTCTTTAACCACTATGTCATGGGGCCAGCCCTATCTGGCTTCTTTCATTCAAGCTCCCATGTCGTAGCCTCACCGGCTGTTGGCTCCTTGATCCTGAAGTTTCAAACTGTGAGCTGAATATACTTTATTTCTTTAAAATCACCCAGTTTCAGGTATTGCTGTTAGCAATGCAATAAAGTACTAAGACAATCATCTATTATAAAATTTTCCCCTAGGGCTGGTAAAAACACAAAGTACTTCTGACTATGTGAGCTCCTGGGATTGTTCCCTCTGCTCCTTTCAGGTGTTTTCCCCACTGGCCTTGGGTAGTTTTCTCACACACAGGTCTAATCTGTACTTAGCCAAAGACTGGATAGAGGTGCTCTACAGAGTTACAAGGTTCTTTTCTCTGTGTAGCCATTTTCTCTGTAGCACCTGCCTTATGCATTTTAGTTTCCTTGGCCTTCTTGGACCACGCTTTGCTAATTTTTCTTCATTTTGGTGGCATACCTGTCTGAGTTCTTTTTTTCCTGTGCTAACACCTGGAAACTCTTCCCACAGTAATTGTAGATCTTATCTAATATATATTTTTTTAATGGTGAGAGTGTAAATCTAGTCCCTGTTACTCCGTCTTGATGAAAGGCAGAATTTCAATCCCAGGACACACTTTTTGGTTTAATATTTGAGAAAAATATTTTTAAAACATCCCGTGTGGACAGAATCTTTTACCTAGGGAATTTTCTACTCAGAATTTAATGTAAGCATAGTGTGCTCAAAGATTAAATATAGGGATAATAATAAAGATAATAATAACAGTTTGTGTGTGTGTGTGTGTTCACTGGAGAGATAGACAGAAAGTGATAAATCATCTCCCAGGGGGTATGGCCATGCCACAGTCCCTTTTCCTCCATTCTCCTCTCGAGATTGTGGGCATGTACACACATGCATCTGGTGTGAGTTTTAAGTTGCCAAGTCCAGGACTCGAAATGTGGTCGACTACATGGGAGTCCAGTGACATAACCATTATGCCATCTGCTGGTGGTCCCTTTCACTCCTATTTTAAAAAATAGGAAACTGAGTTTATAGTTTATGCACTTCTCTGCTGTTAACTCCACAGGATTTTAACCCAAACATTCTTATTCCAGATTCCACACTCCCAATCACAAACTTTTAAATATTGATGATATCATTTAGAAATACCTGAAAATCCCAGAAATAGTGGAATGAGTTTACTAGTTTACATTTATGGACTGAAATTTATGCAAGCATTTAAAAACGATGTTGCAGAATATTTGAAAAAGGATTTAAGCTATGCAATAGCACTAGTTTTCCTGAGTGATTAAATCGTGAATAATATTAAGTTTCTTCTTTTTTCTTTATTTTTTTTTTTTTTGGAGAGATTTTCGCTATAGGGTGTGTGTGCTCGCCAGCCAGACAGAGAGAGACATAGAGACAGAAAGCGAGAAATCACGCCCCAGGGGGGATGGCCACGCCACAATCCTTTCTCCTCCATTCTCCTCTCGGGATCTTGGGCACGCACGCACACGCGCCCGGCGTGTTTTAAGTCACTGGGTCCGGGACGCGAACTGCAGTCGACTACATGGGAGTCCAGCGACATAGCCATTACACTAACTGCTAGTTCCCAAGTTTCTTCTTTTTTCATGTCTTACAGTTTTTAGATTTCTTAACTTCATTGAGGAAGAAAAAAAATGTGTAAAAGGAATCTCAGCCATGGGTATTTCAATGTATATTAGCTGAGAATGAGCTCTAAAAGTTGGGCTTCTGTCCTACATTTCTGATACTAGTAGCTTTCTTTTTCTTTTTCATCTTTCCCAATTTTCCTCCATCTATTGTGGCCCAGCTCATGTATAAATTCTTGGGAGAGATCTTCTCTAGTTATATCTACCACCATCTTTTCTATGGTATCTAGTAGTCTGGGTAGCATCATTTAACCCGTCTAATGGTGGTCTTTACGTGATGTTTCTCTCTTTCTAGTGTGACTATGAAAGCAGTTTCAGACCCTCTGTGGTCAAATTTGTCATGTTCTGATCTGGGGCCATGTTTAGCACACATAATTATGTGCCCTCATTTGAGCATTGGACCACACAGTGAAAACACTGCTTCTTTGGCTGCTGGCTCATTCACCCCTTTAGCAAGCCCTCTGCAGTGGAGGTAGTGGTGGGGAGGACAGGCCTTTATTACCCCTATTTTTACAGGGAAGAATCCTGAAGTCTAGGTTTAAATAGATTCCTTGATCATGACAACTAGCAAGTGGCCGAGCAGAGATTAGAACACATATGTCTCAAAAGCTAGCCTGGATCTTTCTATTCTGTGGAAGGAAGGTTAGGGGAGTAGACACAGAGCCTCAGTCTTCAGGCCTCAGCTCTTCCATCTCTCCTCACCCCTCTCTGACTCAGCCTCTGGCTCAGCCACTTTTGACTGCCCTCTCTTTGGCTTGGAGGTATGCACATGACTCTGGGGGCCTGTCGTGCTGCCTGGAGGATTTAGTTGCTCCTGAATCAGAAGACACCACGTGTACACTTGCTCTTCAAACACAAGCATGGTCTCTATTATTGGCTCCAGGCACCAGGAAATGAATTCTGAATGTCTCTGTGCCATTGCTTAGGTGCTGACTTGAATGCTGTTTGTCTTTTGAGCTGGTTTCTGAGCCAGAAGGGATGTGTAGTTTCCCTAGGCAGGGTGAGGCACCCCTTCTTCTCAATGAAGAATGAACTTCTCTATTGACGTTCCTTCCTGAATTCCCCACTGTTGACCCCACATACTCTTCAATGTAGCACACAGTCACCCCAGAATTTATAGACCTTAGAGCTTCAGTGGATGCTTTTCCAAGTCCTGGGTGAAATTGGCCACTGGTTAGGAACAGCGCTGCATGCCCCTGACACTCACTCTGGCAGATTGGACAGGTTGGCAGTAGACAAAACAAGGCACTGGGGCTTCTGCCAAGAAGGTGGTTTTAGCCAGAAGCAGTAGTTCTGATTCCAGGGCTAGTGTTACTGGCTACTCACCCCTTTTTTCTTTTCTGAATTCAGTCAGTGTGGAGGAAGGCCACATGCACTCATGTCTTTCTTCAGCCTCTCTGGTCTTTGTAATAATCCATGTTTAGCATTTACCTCTTTATTTTAGCTTATACTGCCTTTCCACATTTCTTACCACCCTCCAATGAAAAGTCCCCTCTCTTTTGTCTCTTCATTGTCCATGATCCTCCTGGCTCTCAGGTGTTTACTCTGCTCTTCCTTTTACTTCACAGATTCAAGTTCTGGACTTTCTTGAAAGCTTTGTTTAAATTCCCACTCCCTCCAGGAAGCCTTCCTGCTAACTCCTGCCCCATCAGTCTTTTACATTTCAGAGAACTCTTTTGGGGATGTTATTATTATATACGTGGTTGTTACTTTCTCATTACGCTGCTTCCTTCTCTCATTTGTTCATGGTCAGGTAGGCTGTGAACTACTCAAGGTTGTTGTGTGACTCAGCACTCACTGGTTGCTTGATGAATTAAACTTGTAAGATGTCTTGAAATCCCTTTGCTTTGATAGTACAATCTTCAGACACTGCAATAGTTTAGAGGAGATATAATGAAAACTCTGGTCAAGGAGTAGGGAATAAGGTATTCAGGGGTTAGTATGGACAGTGTTTAGAGTTTATGAATATTGAAGAACAGAGGAGGGAGAAGTCCAATTTTATCTAGGCTTTGGCTTGAGTGATTGGAAGGATAGTGAGGCCACTCATTGAGCTACAGAACATAGGAAGAGGAGAGGAGTGTGCGTGTGTGTGTTGCTCAAGTGTGTGTTTGTTTTTCTTTTTTTTCTTTTTTTTTTTTTTTTTGAGCTAGGCTCCTGTATTAGGTCCCAACAAACCAGACCAAAATGGAGTCACGCCATCCCACACTTTCAAACTAAAACTTTAAGGGGTCAGATCCCAAAACAGACCAATTTTTCTTGAAAACAAAGAGCTCCCATTCTACTGGATTCAGCACAATAAAGAAATGTCCTCTGCCTTACAGCATACCAGGAACGTGACCTTGATCCATCTTCTTTCTGTACTTGATGCTTTTTGTTCAGCTTTTCTCTACCTATGAAACCAACCTCTTCTCTTCAATTCTTGGGAACACTTTTTTGGTTATACCAAAACTGTGCTTCCTGTGTAATCCATAAGACCCCAGAGAGAGTTTTTTAGTTCTTTACAAAGTCAGTGTTGTACATTTGCTAAAACATGTATCAGGCACTGTTCGAGCACAGTAGAAATAGCAAACTCCTTCAGACTGTGAAGAAACATAGTGCTGTTCTGTAAGAGACCGTCTTGAAAGAACATTGTTCATAGGTGATATTTGTTCTATGAAGGTGCCATAGTGACTGCTAACAGTAACATTTGAGTTATTGATTTGCAAATAATCAATTACATTTCTCACCTTTCTGTATGCAGATAAAATATGGTTATTTCCTTTCTTTTGAGGATTCCTTTTAACTGGGAGGTCAACTCTGGCTGCAGAATTTAGTCATTTTTTAAAATTAATTAATTAATTTATTTTTGTATATACTTTCAATCATATTGTTTGGCTTACAATGAGACCATTTCGATATGTGAACATTTCTCCCCAGACTAGTTGATCGAAATATCTTCAACAGATAACACCACACCTCCCCATCCCGTCAATGCTCTACCTCTGTATCCCTTCTCCAAATGTCTTTCGTTGGGCCCCACTCCTCCACATACACCTCATCTGACATTCACACCCATCTCTTGTGTTTGTTCAACTGTTAGTCAATCAGTTTCAGACATAGAATGCAGACAAACGGTATATGTTAAGTGGGGACATACAATGTCTCTCCTTCATAGCCTGGCTTGCCTCACTCAGCAGTACATCTTCCATATTCTTCCACTTTCTGTCAAAAGCCAGGGCTCTGTTGGTTTTTATGGCTGAGTAGTATTCCATAGAGTATATGTGCCACAGTTTTTCAATCCATTCCTCCATACGGGGGCATCTGGGTTGGTTCCATGACTTAGCAATTGTGAATAGTGCCACAATAAACATCGATGTGCAAGCACTTTTCCAATGAAGAATTTTTCTGTCCTTTGGGTAGATACCGAGGAGTGGGATCTCTGGATCATATGGCAGATCTATCTGTAGATTTTTGAGGAATCTCCAAATTATTCTCCACAGTGGTTGGACCAATCTACATTCCCACCAGCAGTGTAAAAGAGTTCCCCTTTCACCACACCCCCGCCAACACTTATCATTTTTTGTTTTTTTAATATTAGACAATCTGACTGGGGTTAGGTGGTACCTCATTGTTGTTTTTATCTGCATTTCTCTTACGATGAGGGAGGTTGAACATTTTTTCATATGCCTTTTGGCCATTCGTATGTCATCTTTAGAGAGTGTTTTCTTCATCTCCTTCTCCCATCTTTTAATAGGGTTGATCATCTTTTTTCCAAACACCTTTTTTAGTTCCTTGTGTATTCTGGTTATCAGTCCCTTATCTGATGCAACATTTACAAAAATATTTTCCCATTCTGAGGGCTGTCGATTCACACTAACTACTGTGTCTTTGGCCATGCAGAAACTTCTTAGTCTGATGTAATCCCACTTGTCTATTTTGTGGACGATGGACTCTGCTTTGAGGGTCTTCTTAGGAAGTCTTTCCCTACACCAATGTCTCCCAGAGTTTCCCCAGCATTCTCCAGGAGCAGCTTTATAGTTTGAGGTCTTAGATTTAGATCCTTGATCCACCTTGACTTGATTCTTGTCAAAGGAGAGAGGTAGGGGTTCAGATTCATCTTTCTGCAAGTGGAAGTCCAGTTTCTCCAGCACCACTTGCTGAAGAGGCTTTCATTTTCCCACTGGATTGACTGGTACCCCTTGTCAAAGATCAGTTGACTGTATGTTTGGGCACTTATTTCTATTCTGTTCCATTGGTCCACATGTCTGTTTCTGTGCCAATACCATGCTGTTTTTATTACCACAGCTTTGTAATATATTTTTGGATCGGGGATTGAGATGCCACCCACTCCATTCTTCTTGTGTAGAAGTGCTTTGGCAATACGGGGTCTTTTATGATTCCAGACAAATTTTAAGATTGTCTTTTCTAGATCTGTGAAGAATGTGTCTGGTACTTTGATTGGCATTGCATTAAATAGGTAGATTAATTTGGGTAGAATTGCCATTTTGATTATATTAACTCTTCCAATCCATGAACATGGGATGTCCTTCCATTTTTTTGTGTCATTTTCAATTTCTTTTTTTACCTTCTTGTAGTTTTCCTTGTGGAGGTCTTTAACTTCTTTGGTTAGATTTATTCCTAAATATCTTATACTTTTAGTGGCTATGGTAAACGGAATAAGTTTTTTCAGTTCTATCTCAGTCTGCCTGTTATTCGTATATAGAAATGCTATCGATTTCTGTATATTGATTTTATATCCTGCAACTTTACTGAATTCATGTATTACTTCCAGTAGTTTTTCCATGGAGACCATTGGGTCTTCTATGTATACAATCATGTCATCTGCAAATAGAGAGAGTTTCACCTCTTCTTTTCCTATTCGAATGGGTTTTTCATAGATGGCTTTTATTGTATTGAGAAATGGCCCTTCTATGCCAATTTTGCTAAGAGTCTTGATCATGAAGGGATGTTGTATCTTATCAAATGCTTTTTCTGTGTCAATCGATATGACCATATGGTTTTTGTCTTTCTTCCTATTAATATGGTGTATTACATTTATGGTTTTGCGTATGTTGAACCAACCTTGCATTCCTGGAATAAAGCCTACCTGATCATGGTGTATGATCTTCTGTATAAGTTGTTGAATACGATTTGCTAGTATCTTGTTGAGAATCTTTGAGTCTATGTTCATCAGAGATATTGGTCTATAGTTTTCCTTCCTTGTCCTGTCCTTATCTGTTTTGAGGATGAGGGTGACAGAGGCTTCATAGAATGAATTAGGGAGAGATTCACCCTTTTGGATGTTTAGAAATAATTTGAGCAGAATGGGAGTTAACTCTTCTTTGAAAGTTTTGTAGAATTCAGAGGTGAATCCATCAGGGCCAGGGCTTTTCTTTGTGGGAGATTACTTATTACTGATTCAATCTCCTGGCTTGTTATGGGCCTATTCAGACTTTCTATTTCTTCCTGGCTCATTCTTGATAGATTATATTTGTCCAGGAATTTGTCCATCTCATCCAGATTATCTTGTTTCTTAGCGTATAGATGTTCAAAGTATCCTCTAATGATGTTTTGAATTTCTACTATGTCTGTTGTTATGTTACCAGCCTCATTGCAGATTTGATTCACCTGGTTCCTTTCTCTCTTCTTCTTAATAAGTCTCGCTAGTGGGGTATCAATTTTGTTTATCCTTTCAAAGAACCAGCTTTTGCTTTCATTTACTTTCTGTATAGTACGTTTATTTTCTATTTCATTTATTTCTGCTCGGATCTTTATTATTTCCTTTCTCCTGTAATTTTTTGGATTTTTTTGCTGTTGCTTTTCCAATTCTCTAAGGCTTGATGTTAGGTGATCCATTAGCCTTTTCTCTGTCTTCCTCTTATGTGCACTAATTGCTATGAACTTCCCTCTTATGACTGCTTTGGCAGTGTCCCAAAGATTATGGAAACTTGTATCTTCATTGTCATTGGCTTCCATGAATCTTTTGATTTCGGACTTTATTTCTTCGGTAACAGTGGAGTCATTCAGGAGTAGGTTATTTAGTTTCCATGTTTTTAGGTATTTTTGAGGATTTCTCTTGAAATTAAACTCGAGTTTAATTCCATCATGGTCAGAGAAGATGCTGGAAATAGTTTCTATGCCTCTGAATCTGCAGAGGCTTGCTTTGTGTCCTATGATGTGGTCAATCTTCGAGAAAGTTCCATGTCGGGGTGAGAAAAAACTATATCTTGTGGTTTTTGGGTGGAAAGTTCTATAGATGTCTGTTAAGTCCAATTGATTTATGGTATCATTTAGATCCTTGATCTCTCTACCTATTTTTTGCCTAGATGATCTGTCCAGAGGGGACAATGCGGTGTTGAGATCTCCAACAATTAGTGTATTGCAGTCTATCTCCCCTTTCAGATCTAACAATCTTTCCTTCACATATTTGGGTGCTCCTGTGTTAGGAGCATAGATATTAATAAGCGTTATATCTTCTCGATCTATAGAGCCTTTTACTATGATATAGTGCCCTTCTTTGTCTCTTCGGACACTTTTTGTTTTAAAGCCTATTTTGTCAGAAATTAGTATCGCAACTCCAGCTCTTTTTTGGTTCCCAACTGCATGGAAAACCTTTTTCCAACCCTTCACTTTCAGTCTATGTATGTCTTTTTCCATGAGGTGGGTTTCTTGTAGGCAACAGATAGAGGGTTTCTGTTTTTTTATCCATTCAGCCAATCTGTGTCTCTTGATTGGAGAATTTAACCCATTAACATTCAATGTTATTATCGATGTTACAGGATCTGTACCGACATTTAAGTTAGCCATTGTCTTAGTTGCCTGTTATTTCTTTGTTTCTGGCTGTTGCGTCTTTAGTTTTCCTGGAACAGTACTTTCTTCAGGATTTCTTGAAGAGCTGGTCTGGTGTTGGCAAATTCTTTCAGGTTTTGTTTGTCTGAGAAGATTTTAATCTTTTTTTTCCCAAATGAAGGATAATCTTGCAGGGTATAATAGTCTTGGCTGAAATTGTTTCTCTCTTAACACTTTCAGTATGTCTTCCCATTCTTTTCTTGCTTGCATTGTTTCTGATGAGAGGTCTGGTGTTAGTCTTATGGGATGGCCTTTGTAAGTTATTTCTCGTTTCTCTCTTGCCAGTTTTAGTATCATGTCTTTTTCTGTGACGTTAGACAGCCTGGCTAAGATGTGCCTTGGGGAAGATCTTCTGGGGTTGATTCTATTTGGGGTCCTTTGTATTTCTTGGGTCCGGATGGTTTGGTGCCTCTCTAGGCTTGGGAAATTTTCTTCCAAGATGTCATGGAATAGATTTTCCATTCCGCTATTAGTTTCTTCACCTTCTGGGATGCCGATTATTCTGATGTTTGGGCGTCTAATAGAGTCTAGTATTTCTCGTATATTATCCTCATGTTTTTTAGTTATTTTCTCAATCTTTTTGTAGTTTTTTTCTAGATCAGAGGTTTTATCTTCTACATCAGAGATTCGATCTTCAGTATGGTCTAATCGGCTCTTAATACTTTCCAGAGAGTTTTTGATTTCTTGTATTATAGACTTTATCTCTAATAGTTCCACCTGATTCTTTCTCAGAGTATCCATTTCTTCTTTCATATCCTGGAAGGACTTCCTAATTTCCTGTAGTTCGTTGTCTCTTTTTTTTTTTCCAATTCACAGAATTTGGTCACCATGAATGTTCGAAATTCTGTGTCTGTCATTTTGGTAACGTCCTCCATATTTACGAGACATGGAGGGGCATTTTCCTTTGTTGGAGACATATTTTCTTGTTTATTCAGACCTGAGGCTCTTTTTCTACCTTTAGCCATTGGAAGATTACTTCCCTTTTAAAGACCTCTTGGGAGAACTTTTGTCCCACGAGAAGTAAGAGTCTTTCCTTTTTGATGGGAATAGCTGTTTGTTGAAGTCTCTCTTCTGTTGTTTTTACCAATGTGTTTTCAGGAGGGGAACTCTACAGAAGTGTCTAACAAGCAGTATCTCCTTTTTCAAAGGGGATCAGTACTAGGGAGGATCCCAGAGCCACTTACCTTCCTAGGAAATTTCAGATATATGATTCTAGACCTGTCTAGTCTGTCTGGCACGGTAAAAAATAAGGAGGAGAGGACAATATGCAACGAAAGGAAAGACAACACAGAAAAATAAAGAAAAAGTCACACGCCGCGCATTAGCGCGGTGCACGATTTCACCAGAGGCTTGCAGGAGAGCCTATGGCACGGAAAGTCTGGGGGGAGAAGGAGAGCTAGGTATTAACAAGAGAATGCAGGGGGTTCAAGAGAAAAAAAAAAACCGCCTCAAGGAGATCCTGGCTACCTACCTAGAAGGTGGAGTCTGGGGCCTGGGGGTCTGGAAGTGGGGTGGGGGTCAGAGGTGACCCTCCCTCAGTATCCCTTGCTGGCCAGAGGCTTGCAGGAGAGCCTATTGCCTGCTGGCAGGCACGGAAAGTCTAGAAGGTGGAGTCTGGGGCCTGGGGGTCTGGAAGTGGGGTGGGGGTCAGAGGTGACCCTCCCTCAGTATCCCTTGCTGGCCAGAGGCTTGCAGGAGAGCCTATTGCCTGCTGGCAGGCATGGAAAGTCTCAAGTGTGTGTTTGTTATGAATGTCGTGTGTGTGGAAGGAACGGGGAGATGACACATTCCATTGTGGGATAGGTAATGTTGTAAGCTTGTGCCACTCAAACTCTCCCTGGGCCAAGAAAGGCATGGTTCTGGCTCCAGCCAAGGGAGTTGTAGACAGAGAGTTGCTCCTCAGGGACTCTGACTTCTGTGAGTTAGCCAGGAGAGAAAAGAACCAGAACAATGAGCCTGAGCCAAAGTCCTTAGTAATGCTGAGAGTCAAGGCAGGCCAATCAACGCAGTATGGATTTGCTGGCATCTCTCCGTGTCCC